>PVJD01004887.1:0-126496 GCA_004026545.1 Mormoops blainvillei
GTTGGCAAAATTGGACAGATACGTGCAGAAAAGTGAAACTAGACCAACTATTTACTCCACACACAAGAATAAATTCAAAATGGATTAAAGACTTACATGTTAGACCAGAAACCATAAAAATTGTTAAAAGAAAACATATGCAGCAAAACCTAGGACATTGCTCATAGCAATATTTTATTGGATATATCTCCCCAGGCAAGAGAAACAAAAGAAAAAATAAACAAATCAGACTACATCAAACTAAAAAGTTTCTGCACACAAAGGAAAACATCAACAAAACAAAAAATCAACCCATAGAATGGAACATATTCACTGATACGTCTTGTAAGGGGTTAATATCCAAAATTTATAAAGTACTTACAAAACTCAACACCAAAAAGCAAACAATCCTTTTAAAAAATGGGCAAAGGATCTGAATAGACTGTTCTCCAAGGAGGACACACAGATGGTCAATAGACATATGAAAAGATGCTCAATGTCACTAATCATCAGAGATTTGCAAATTAAAACCACAGTGAGATACCATCTCCCACCTGTCATAATGGTCCTCATCAATAAATCAACAAGAAGTATTGGCGAGAATGTGGAGAAAGGGGAACCCTTTTGCACTGTTGGTGGGCATGCAGACTGGTGTAGCCACTGTGGAAAACAGTATGAAGATACCTCAAAAAATTAAAAATGGATCTGTCTTTTGACCCAGCATTCCCACTTCTAGGAATTTATCCCAAGGAATCCAAAACACTAATTTGAAAGAACATATGCACTCCTATGTGCATTGCAGTGTTATTTACAATCGCCAAGATATGAAGCAGCCCAAATGTCCATCAATAGATGAGTGGATAAAACAACTATGGGACATTTACACAATGAAATACTACTCAGCTATAGAAAAAGGGAGGTTTTACTCTTTGCGACAGTATGGATGGACCTGGAGAACATTATGCTAAGTGAAATAAGCCAGTCAGAGAAAACAAATGTTATATGATTTCACTCATATGTGGAATCTAATGAACTTACCCAGCTAATAGGCAAAATAGAGACAGACTCATAGACAGAAAATAGGATGACAGCTAAGGAGGCGGTAGTTTAGGGGGAGAAGTGATTGAGCAAAAAAGGAAAAAGGGTTCATGGAGACGGACAACAGTGTGGTGGTTGCAGGGGTCGGGGTTGTAAGGTGACTAAACGGTAATGGAAAAAATACAATAAATTAAAAAAATTAAAAATATTCAAAATAAATTCCAGATGAATGAAAGATTTAAATTAAAAAAGGGCAAATATAGTATTTAAATAATCATGAAATGGGAAAGGACTTTATGAAGATAACTTCCAAACTGGGATCTGTAAAGACTAGCTGGAGAGATTATAGAAACTTCAAAGTTTTGAGGGGAAAAAGCCATAAAAATATTAAAGGTAGCAAAGAACAAGAGAAAACATATTTGTAACACAATAGATCACTTTTCACCCTAGTGTCCCTCCCAGTAGCTCTTACAAATCAATAAGAAAGAGATAAGTAGTTGGCTAGAAATACAGGCCAAGGATATAAATGAAAATTCATACTATAAGACATAAAACAGATAAACATGAAAAAATATGCTACCTTATTAGTAATCAAATAAATGTAACTTAAAAAGAGATGGAAATGTTCACCTACTGAATTGGGAAATCTTTTTTATTTTTAATTTTTTTAAGGATAATACCCAATTTTCACCTTTCATAGGCTGATGATAGATGGGAATAGGTATAATTTTACTAGCAGATTGTTTGATAACATGCATCAAAAGCTTTAAAATACTTAAAAGTGCTATAGAACTTTATTGTGGTGGTGGTGGTTATATGACATGCATTTGTCAAAATTCAAAGACCTCTGTACCTAAAAAGGTCTAATTCTGCTGTATGTGAATTACACCTCAATAAATTTGACTTTATAAATGCCTATATCTTTTTGTCCAGAAATTTCCACGTTGGGAATTTACCTTTTTCTTTTTTTAAAAAAGGCTAATTTTGCAGTGATAGAGTTATAAGAACGTTAATTAGAACACTGTTTAAAACTGTAGAAAATTGAGAGCAACCTAAATATCCTGCAACTGAGGACTGATAAAAAGGATTTATGAAAGTACTTACAATTGTGCATTTTATAACTACTAGAATGATATTGTAGAATACTTAATAAGCATGTAAAAGTTTTTGAGCTAAAGAGTAGGTTTGAACCAACATGTAGTATAATCCCATTTTATAATTGAACACAAATTTTTTTAAAAAAGAATATACGTTTACAGGCCAAAATGTTAATAGTGATTTTTCTTTTTGCTTTTAGATGATCTCTTCTGTGTCGTCTGCATTTGGCAGGGTAACTGCAATGACAACGGAGGTCATGCCTGTGTCACTCTGTGTGTCACGGTTGGACTGTACATGCATCATCCTGTCCATGGACAAAAACTCATTGACTCTTCTGACATTTTTTAAGTGAGACAATATATACAAAATGTCTGTCGCCGAGGATGGCACACAGCAAGTTTTCCATAGATGTTAGTCCTGTTCCTTCGCTACCTGGAGGATAGATTGGCTCTGGGGGAGGCTCCACAGACACGGAAGACTGAACTGTTCCTGTGGCAGCCCAGGCGTCGTGTCCCCTGGAAGTGGCCACAGTGCATTAGTACTCTTGCATTCTTAAGGATTCCACTTCCATCAGGAAATCAGTTTCTCTTGCTCACCCTTAGGACTCACTGAGGTCTCTCTCATTTTTAGCTAATTACACAGGCTCAGGGCAGTCTTTACTCCAGGCAAGTCTCATTAATTTGCCAACTCACACAATTTCACAAAGGTATAGGTGAGGATGACTTTTGATTTTGAATTAGATTACATTCTGAGTTTTAATTATTTCCTCTCCTTTTGTACACTGGGGGCTCTAGGCAATCCCCCAGCTTTGACCCCACCCCACCCTACACAGACATACCACTGCCCAAGATCACTATGTGGTAGAATTCTTTAATAGAAATTTTTTTGAGGAGGAAAGTTAATCTGGGGCTAAGTTATAACACCAATCTATAGGTGCCCAGTAAGTACGTGTCAAGTGGCAACACAGTGATCCACCGATCGCCAAAGCACACATGGAGATGTTAAAAAAGGAACTGTCTCCTGAGGTGGCTCAGTGGTTGGGGCGTCATCCCACACACCAAAAATTGTGGGTTTGATTCCCGGCCAGGGCACACACGTAGGTTGCGGGTTTGATTCTCCGGTGGGGGCGCATATGGAAGGCAACTGATTGAGGGTTCCGCTTCTCTTGAAGGCCATCGCACCTGTACGAGGAATTTGTGCTGGCTCTTATTCATTTGGTTAGTTCTGAGTTTCACATATTGTACAAGAGTTGCTTCTATGAGAAAGAAATGTCATCCCCAAATTTAACCACATGCCCCATACTTGTCAGACACAATGTCTAGATTCTGACTGGCTGCGCAGACTTAGATACTTGGTACGGATTTAATTATGTTTTGCTTAAAGGTAGTGTGGAGCAGTGGTTAAAAGCACAGATTCACACCTCACTCACTGCTGGGGTTCAAAGCTTGTCTTTATTACTGACAAGCTCTTTGTCACAGAAGTCACTTAAACTCTCTGGACATCAATTTCCTCATCTGTGGAATAATAATAACAACAATACCCATTTCACATGGTTGTGGTGAGATTTAAGTGCTACGTAAGTGGTTGGCTATGATTATTAATAATGTGAGAAGTTGCATTATTGATCACATACTTCTCAATGCTGAGGAGGTTGCCTTTCCATCTAGACCACCAGCTCAAAATGTCTCAGGCAGTGAAGGCCTAGGTGGTGAGGGGCGTTGGGGTAGGAAACAAGCCTCAGTTCCCACCAGTGTTGAGGGGGAGGGCTGTGGTCATGCTGGCCACTGAGACGGGTAGGAAGATGGGAGCACATGGCACAAAGGCTACATATGCAGGTGGTTCTCTTGCTATGAGGGGCAGGGTGAGCACTTGCTCTATCCAGTCAAGCCCCAGAGGTTTCGTTTCTGCCCTCTGTACTCAGCTATCATTCTGTGAGAGCATTTTGACCATGATGCCTCAACCTAGAGGCCTGTGGTTTGAGGCACCAGGAGGATGTGGCTTGGGGAGCTCAGGGAGAAGCACAGAACACAGAAGTTACTGGCTGTAGCAACAGGATTTTCCCTTCTGCCTGGGCTGCCAGCACTGACCTCAAACATCCTCCTTCTGTCCTCCTCTGATGTCTGTTGAAGGCTTTCTGTTACTGAGTGGAGAAGAAGGGGTAAGGGAAGAATCTGATTTCAGGGACTTGGTTATTGTACTTGTTAACGAGTGTGAATGTGGGGAACACTGTAGTGTTGTGGATGTCATTAGCTGGACACACTATGCTTTAGTAGCTAATAAATAGAGTGAGCCTACGTACTACATCTGCTCTTAGCTTCATAGTTGATTCAAATGCCTTAATTATAGCATCTAGTACCGAAGGAATGATTGCTTTCACAAAACTGCCACTCCCATAATTCTTGTGAACAAAGGAATTCATTACCATTTCAGGGTCATAACTTTGACTTAATTTGTTAACTGGCCCAACTTATTAGTCCACTAAACTGAAAAAACAACCAAACAAACAAACAAACAAACTACCTTCTATGTACAATCTACTCAATTCTTAACCACCAATGAGCTGTGACTGCTTTAGACTACCAGAGGTCATGTGAAATAGGCCTATTTTTTCTTTAAATTCCTCCATTCTCATCTCGAAACAAAGTGGAAGTGAAATATTACTGTACATAATGCACAAAAATGAGGAAGTAATCTCAGGATCAAAAACAGAAAACCAGAAACTCCCTGAGCAGAATCTAGGGCTGAGAGGAGAAGGAGGAGAAAAACAAGTACCCATTAATGAAATGTTCTCACCCACTGACTTTTCCTAAATAATCATGTTGCTTCTGTCTGCTAGAGGAAGGAGGGAGTGGAGAAAAATATTTCAAAGACAGGGGATTTTATTTTGTTTTCTATAAGAATCAATGAATTAGCTAGGCAATGTCTTTAGAAGTTATTTTGGCAAAACAGGGAAGACCACTGATTCCCATATCTAATAATGCAGGAAGAAACACTGATTACTTTTGGTAAATCTGAAGTAAGAGTGAGTCTGACACTTGGTCATCCATTTGTTCAGCTTGAATTAGGATTCTTATCTTTAAGGACTTCTTAAAAACATTTCTCAGACTAGCTCTGTCTATCAGAGGAAGGGCTGTATTTCCATCTTTCCAAATATTTATCTAGAAGCTCCTTCATTATAAAGGTAAAGGTTATGATTAACCTGTTCTATTTTAGTGAAATATTCTAAATAGACGAGACTGTATGTAGAGGTGTGTGTTATCTTCTAGCTTTCCAAAAAGGATTGCAGGTGGATTATTTGTACACACAAAAGTCAAAACAACATTATTTAGAGGTGGGTGGAAGAAGGAAAGGGACTCCCAAAGGAAATGACCCACAATGAATTTGGGCAAGAGATTAAGCCTACATATCACAAATCCTATATGCTCTCTATGAGTGGTCTTCAAATATGTCTGTAGCCAGAAGGAAGGCTGAATGTGTTACTTCATCCAATGTACAGAAGATTTTAAGAAACTATTTGTTTAGGAGAAATACAGTTTTCGTAGACACTAAGACCTGACAGAAATTTCCTAAGTGGGTCTTTATAAAGAGTACATTTTGTAACATGGTGAATGGTGTCCTCAATAATACTCTAATGGTAGACAAATCAATTCTCTAAATGAAACCAAACGCTGAGAGAATGATGCCAGTTGGAAGGTTATTCTCGATAAATGTTTAAAAGTACCAGAGCTCTAATATCTCAGGCACTGAGCGACACCGCATGCTGGGGGGTTAACACAGAACCGATCCAAGGCCATTTTCTAGTAGTATGTTCATATCTTTTCCAGAAAAGTGATAAAATTCAGCAAGCTTATTCAGGTCCTAGCAATTCTACAACCAGGCAAGTTTGCGTCTGGGGGAGATGTCACACCAACATGTCTGAACCCCTATGAAGGGCTGATGCCGGACCTTTCTCTGAGCAGCACAGACAGATGATGAAGCACTGAGAGTCTTAGACCCAATGGAGGAGGCTGAGCTCAACCTCATTACTGGGCCAGGGTGCCAATCTCAAGAGAGATCCTTTATCAACTCAGTCTGTTTTCAGCAGTTTGACAGATAAACTCATCTCCCTGTTGACCTGTAATAAACCTTTACTACAGTAATGTGTGATTAGTCAAATGAGCTCCAAAAGACTTTTTTGCTTCATTCTCTATCCCCCAGTCCAGCCCATGCCCTGCTTCAAATTAGACCCACACTTCCTTTCTTGACTCAAATCCTACTACAGACTCCCATGTATGCCTGTGTTCCACCCATATTGGACAACTGCGTGCTTGTTCCTAAGTACTGAGGCTAAATACTAACTTCATGCCCTTGCTCAGGTTATCCTCATGATGCAGACGGGGGAAGGAACATCCAGGCGGAAGGAGTAGCATGAGCAAGGGCACGAGGTTAGGACATGTGGCGTGGACCTATAGTATACATTCAGTACAGGACAAAATGGAATTGAGCTCAGCCCTTAAGGCCCCAGTATAAACACTTCCTTCATGCCACAGCCCTTTTCCATCCCCCAGAATTCCATCCCGCATTGTTTCTTCTGAAAGCCATGGCTGAAATCCTTAGTACAAAGCTGTACATGTAGCTCTTCTCCTGGGCCCTGGGGCTATGCCTCTGCCCTGTGTCACCTGTGTCCAGCACAGTATCAGCACACTGTAGAATGTGCAGAATGCTTAATGCACAGGAGCGAAGTTCAGTGTTGGGAAACATTCATTGCTTTACAATCAGAATGAATTAGGGAACAATCATATTTGAAGGGGATTAAACTATAAAGACATCTTGCCTTGCCAAGAGCAGTATTTGAGCCTTTTTGGTGCCTGGCACAGTATCTAAAATGTAAGTATTTAATAAGTATGTGCTGAATAAGTGTGCTGTCTTGGATATGGAAGAAGGGCCTGGGACTAACAGGATGGAGCAGGAGGCTGAGATAGCCCAGCATGGCAGGTTACAGGCATAGACAGTTACAGATGTAGACAAGCGCAGGGGACAGCACACAGGAAAGGGGAGTCAGAGAACAGCGAAGGGGAATAACGGTGCGTATTGGATGGTGAAGTCTCTGCCCTGGTGTGCCCTGGTGCCGGGCTTAGGAGAGCAGTTGAGTTTCTCTAAGACAGATGGCAGGAGGGAACAGGGTCCCAGTGCTCAAAGCAGGTTAACGAGCAGGGCCTGGGTGAGGAACTGAGGGGGAGGTAGCTAAGACAACCTGGGGCCTGAGATGAGAGCTACATGAGGGCATAGATGGACTGAGAATGAAGGTTCTTAAAAACCTGAGTCTGGAGTCTGTATAGGGGCTGGGCCGGGGCTGGGCCTGCAGGTTGAGGCCCAGGGTTATGCCCCGTCATGGGGACAACACTGCCAGGGGCGGAAGCCCAGCAGGGCCTGATAAATCTGGCCTCCTAGATTAATACAACATACACGATGTGTTCCAGACTTCTCTCCTATAACGCTTCTTAAGAGTGACATCTAGGGGCAAGTGCCTTTTAAGTTGGCCCATCAAATTGCCTACTTTGCATAGACACGCATGTGAAGATGTTCCCCTGACTTCATCTTTATCTGATGTACAGCTTCTTAGTGCCTACTTCGTGCAAAGAACATCTTCAAAATGCTTGTTTATACAAGGCCAAGTTGTTTATGCTCCTTGAAAACCATCCTACATTGAATGTATACTATAGGCATGTACCACAGATCTTATTCTCTTGGCACAGACTACTGCTCTGGATAGGAAAAAAATATGGAATGGCTATGTCAGTGAGGACACTTCCACAAAAGTGTGAGTGGGCACCATATAACACATATTCATATTACTTAATAAAATATTAGATTTCATAATTAGGTTTACTTCTTTTAATGTACAGATATTTAACCTGCACCTCGCAGGCTTATTGACATCCGTGTGATGGCAGTTTGTCTATCTGTGCCTGGGGTACTACTTCATAAAGTCATAGGAGACAATGTATTACGAGGAAGGAAGAAAACCAAGAGGGAATCTAGTCTCATCTCCTTCGTACCAATGCAGGAACTGCTCTCCTACCGTTCACTCCTTCACACCCCAAATAACCTCCCGAATGTTCATATGTCTCAGGCCCCGTGCGAGGGATTCAGATAAGGGGTGGCCCTGTCGCCAGAGCTTACTCTGCGGAGACACGAAGAGCAGGCCAGCACAAATGATTATAAGCTGTGATAGATGTGATGAGGGCAACATGCAGGGGCCGTGGCAACGAGTAACACCAGGGACCTAATTTAGAAGACTGTTCTGACCGATAACATTTCAGCCGGGTCCTAAAGGGCAGTGAGGGCATTCCAGGGAGAAGGCCTGAATGGTGAACAGCTGGACAGCTGGATGGGGAGGACATGGAAGAAGGCCACTGAGACCTGGGTGAATGTAGGGAGGGTGCCACGGGGCAGGTTGGAGGGGGCCTGGGCTCCATGGCACAGGGCCCTGAAGGGCAAGATTAGAGGTTTAGATTTTATTCCAAGTCAGAGGAGAAGTCACAAAACAGTTTAAAATAAGGGAGCAACGTTGTATCTATTTCTTAAGTTCAGTTTTTAACCAAGTTCTGATTAATTTACAGTCTTCTAAAACATCAAATATTGTACTTAATAGAATGAAGGAAAATCACTAGAATGTTGACAGTGTTATTTTTGGAAGGCGGGATATTTTTTCACATCCTCCTGATGTTTTCAATATTTTGCTGGTTTTTGTTTTTTAAAAAGAAGCAGTTACCACTTTAAATTAGAAAAAAACCCACATTCCTATATAAAAATAAATGGGAAGTCAAATTTTACTTGCCAGTGACATCAGTGGATTTGTATGTAATATGTGTTCTATAACTGTTCAGTGAAATTTAAAACAAAATGGTTCAAAAATAATCAGTGGGTAAAATGTTGTTTGCTTTCTTTCTCTCTTCAGTAAGAGAGGTATTATTCTAAGGAGAACTTACTTATCAAAAGTGTCATCATTTTAATGTTTGCACTTAGCGCCGTGCGTGCAGGGTGCTGCTCCAATGGCTGACGGGCAACCCCGGGTTCAGACAGTAGGCCCTGGTTTTGTGTCCTTTCGTCTGATTATAGTTTGTCTCTGAACTCTCCACCATTCTAGAAATAATGTATGAATATGGACCTCGGCTAAACTAGCTGCCTTGGAAAGAAGGGAGGCGAAATAAAGGAGCGCCTTCCCCTACAGTTGCCCTGGCTTCCATGCCCTGGCCACTTGCTGGGTGTGTTTTTAAGACTTTGTGGAGAGGGCTCACTTCATCCTTAGCAAAAAGTGGGTCAACTTTTTTCCATCCATTCTAATACGCTATCCAAATGTGCTGCATGCATTAATTAATCCTGTCTATTAGAAATGAGTGATTCACTGGAAACGAGGACATCTTTAATTCAAATGGAAATATATACAACGTTTCCCAGCTTACCTAAAAATGGCAGCTTTATTATACAAGATCTGAGATGCTATTTAGAGAGTTTAGAGATGTGCTTCCTGAGCTTGAAGGACTTCATCTCAAAAGGGAACATAAAACTAAGAAACAGGAAATCTTCTGAAAGGCTTAGTAGTGTGTTAAAAAAAACAAAACTGCCAAAGGGTCTGAGGTAAGTGATGAAAAAACTTGCTGCTCATCTTTGTCCGGCTGGAAACTTTAGAAGGTTTGCGTCTGTGTAACTGTACACGTACGTACACGCGTCTGGCTTTTCTTTTCTCCTATTGTGGGGCGGGGGGGGGCGGCAAGTGCAGAAAGGAGGAGGGACAGGGAGAGCTGGACCCTCACTTGCTTTTTAACCAGAGCAAGGCTACTTTTTCATGGTTTATATATTATTCTTCTGCCTGAGATGTCATTTCAGAAAGAGCTCCTTATCTTGAAGTTGTTCAAAGTGTAAAGAGTTGTTGTGATGGGTTCGAGTTTCTGTATAGTCTAGCCACTGGGCTAAGCATTCTACACATTCCATTTAAATAATACCTAAAGAATCACATGACATAGGTCCCAGTATTCCCACTTCACAGATGAAGAAACTGAGGTTCTGAAAGGATAATTTGTATCCCATGCACAGCAATTAAGTAGTAGGACCACGGCTCAAATTCAGGCTTGTCTGTGCCAAAGCCCATCCTTTCAACCACAATGCCTTGCTAGATCTGTGTTTAAGGCTCAAAGTGCACATATTCACAGGCTCTTAAATAGTACACCAATACTCCAGAGCACAGATCTCTCTCTGTAAGTGAGTATAATAAAATTTGTGAAAGTGTGTTTTTAGCAGTGGACACTGACCAGAGGTCGCTTTAGAGAAAGAGGTTTTAATGGCTTAAGAAACATACTTGGGCCACAAAGAATGAAGAAATACTTCCAGACTGAGGACAGCTTGTGCAAAGTCTCCTTGCTTTGGGGGGAAGCTGCCTGAAGGGGAGGCAACTGCTCCTCGGCGTCCCCTTACCCCAAATCTTTTAATTAAATAATATTTTGAAACTTCAAACAACAAAGAAGACTAAAGGGGAAGTCCTCCCGGGATTTTAGGGTTGACATGGGCACTTTTGGGTCCATGGGAATGTTGTCTGCAACAAGACAGATGGGCAGTCATTTGGGGGAGAACCACTAGTGAAAAGGAAGAGACATATCCACAGAAACAAGGAGAACCTGTCAGTGAGGTCAAATGCTTTGTGTCTGATTCATTAAATAGCACTTTTGCTGCTTTGTTTGTTCAAAGCTAGTCAGGTGAGTCACCTCTAAGAGAGGAGAATTGAGTGTTTTCCCTCCTTTAAATGGTAAAATTCTTCCAGGTATTCCTTTTTTCTCCCTTCCTTCCTTCCTTTTCTTCCTTCCTTTTCTTCCTTCCTTTTCTTTCTTCCTTCCTTTTCTTCCTTCCTTTTCTTCCTTCCTTTCTTTCTTCCTTTCTTTCTTTCTTTCTTTCTTTCTTTCTTTCTTTCTTTCTTTCTTTCTTTTCTTTCTTTCTTTTTCCTTCCTTCCTTCCTTCCTTCCTTCCTTCCTTCCTTCCTTCCTTCCTTCCTTCCTTTCTTTTTTCTTTCTCCTTCTTTATTTTTTTTTCTCTCTCTCTCTCTCTTCCCCCCTTCCCCCCCACCCCCTCTCTTTCTTTCGTGAAACCATTTTTCTTTTCTAGGATGTTGTCAAAACATATGATTTTAACTTTAAAGAAAAACAGGACTGAAATGTGTCAAATCCCTGGAAATAGTCTGAAACCCAGTTGAGTTTACACAGAAAAACACACACTAAACATCTTAAGACCATCTGGCCACAGAGATCTCGGTTTCTCTGACAAAACTCCTGGAACAGTGGAGGATAAGTCCTGTAATCACTGAAGTGAAAATCAGGCAGGAGAACAAACAAGAGCAGATAGGTTTCGAAACAATACATTCTAAGTTCCTGTTCCACTGAGCTTCAGACCCATGTCACAACCCAAGGATGATATGGGACTCAAGAAGAGACTCAGGAAAAAGGCTTGTTCCTAAAATGCTGAGTACATATAAGAGGCATTAAGGGAGGGGGCTATTGCACACATAACATGATCACCTGTTGCCTCTATTGATCTGTTTTGTGTTTGTACGGCTATACAATTGGTATATTCCAGTAGTGATTATAATTTCTCTGAGTTATGTTCATTCACAGTTATGAAGTTTGCAAATGTGAAGATTTTACTCCTCAGGTGTTTAAAATATTTGATAGTCAAAAGTGAATGCAGACCAGGAAGCACTGGAAAAGAAGGCAGAATGTGAAGGCTCCCAGGGAGCTGGGCAGACCCATATAGGGGCTTGTTTACAGGTAAGCAAAGCAGGCCAGACCCTTTGCAGAATCTGCAGTCAACTTGATGGGATTCAAATGAGAGAAGAGACTGTCTTTTACAAAGATGAGGCACGCACACTGGTGCAACAAGAATCCCTGTGTTAGGAATTTGATATACACCTGGAGGAAAAAAATCAAGAAAAGTCCATAATCATTTAGGAGTCCTGAAAAATCTATGTAAAAGTTGGATCTTCTAGGCAATGTCTTAGATAGATAAAAATTCAAAAACTAACACTGTTTGACAGGTGCTCTCTCTAAAGCCCTCTCTTCAGTGCCAGTGTCACCCTGATATTCTAAAATCATCAGTCCCACAGATGGAGGAATGCTTTTACCTGCTGTTTGGTTTTAGGTGGGAGGATTACTGAGAAGTGTCATTTTGCACTTGGGGAAGGAATGGAGGTGATGAGTGGTCAGGCCAGAATGGGTGGGCAGAGGTGAGAGAAGCCTCAGAGTGGAGCGAAAGGAGAGGGCACTTGTGCGCTGCCAGCACCATCTGGCTGGTGTTCACAGTAGGTGATCGTCAGGGAGGCCAGTTACCTGAAATTTCTGGAAGTGTAGGCTTGTCTTCTTTCCAGAAGTTCCCATCACAAACAGGAAGTCTGGGGTTAGCACAAATGGCACTCTCTCTTTATTAATGCCCAGGAAACTTTTGTAGTTCCCAAGAATATGCCCAAAGTCAATGTGAAATAGATTTCCTTAAAAGAAGAAAATATCTGACATCATTACACTGGTATAAGCACCTGTAACAATACTTTGGTTTGTTTATTTCTTGAAACATTTTTTTAAGTTGTCTGACAAGGAACTATCTTGGGTGACAGGGCTATTTTTATACTGTTTTATCAGCCGGTGAGTTTTTTTTGTCTTAGCAGGTGTGTGTAGTAGTAGCCACAAAGTACTCTTTGAACCGAGGGTGTTTTCTATATATAGTCTTCCGGTATTCTTTAGATGACAGCCAAATGTTATTTAAAAATTGTCATTTCAGAATTATTATTAGAAATATAAATCAAAAACTCTGGCTAACGTGTCATCATTATGCCCAAGACCCTCCGTGTAACTCAAGATAAACTGATGTTTCATTCTGCTTGGGGAGGGGGCGGATATTTACCTTTTACCTTTGAGTAGCATGATAGAAATAAAGCACCTTAATCTCCTTTGGGTCATTTTCTACCACTAGCACCACCACCACCACAATTAC
The DNA here is from genome assembly GCA_004026545.1 of Mormoops blainvillei. NCBI lineage: Eukaryota > Metazoa > Chordata > Mammalia > Chiroptera > Mormoopidae > Mormoops > Mormoops blainvillei. The sequence continues at coordinate 13,126 of PVJD01004887.1, forward strand.
CATCTTCTCTTCACATTTGTATTGGTCTTTATCATGTGTAGGGTCTGTAAAGGTGTTATCTCTTTCAGTTCTCACAGAGAGTAAGTGGTTTACCCAAATATGGTGTTTTTTCCCAGATTCTGCTCTTAAATTGGTCCAAATTTCTTAGACAAAAATTTCCTGGCATGGTAGCCAATACTGACCACTGTCAGATTGGACAGTGAACCGGGGAGGAGGGGCAAGTTAGGAAGGCACTGCATTTCAGATTTAAAGAGATATTTGTGATTTCTTTTTGTTGCTTTTCAATTAAATCTGACACCACTGATCACGCCCACTTTCACTAGCTTCTGGGATAAGATCCTATTTGGCTGTTGTCTGATTTATGCTTAAGTCTCGTTGCCTACATCACCCACGGCTACTCACTCCTGAGTGATCTAGGGTGATCACAGAATCTGTGTCCCTGTACAATAATGACTTTGAGATATGTACTCCAACCTTGAACTACATTTAAAAATTACTCTGTGCTGAGGGAGGAGGAGTTGGTGTTCGACTGGTATGGAGTTTTGGCTGGGGAACATGAAAAAGTTCTGGAGGTGAATTGTGGTGATGCTTGTACAACAATGCAAATGTGCTTGATGCCACTATTACATTATACACTTACACTGGTTAAAGTGGTAAATTGTATTATGTGTATTTCACCACAATCAAAAAATTCTATTCTACAATAAATAAACTCACCTGTCTCTGTAATCATAATGTTGTCATTGTGCCGGTCACCTATTCCAAGAACAAAGGTTGCCACACAGTAGCCAGCACAGGAATAAACAAATCTCTCCACTGCTGCCTGAAACTAATTAAAATACATCTGAATATTAGGTGTGTTCTAACTACAAAGAGCAGCATGAATCTATTACAAATGACTTTCAAAAAGACATTACATTTTCAGAGAGCAAGTTACTTGTGTCTGGTTCCATTAATGTTCTATCCGTTAAGTGCCAACTTTCTCATTGCTCTACTCATACTGTAGGTGAAGGCTCAATGAATCGCAATAGCACCAGGAGGAAACAAGAGTCAAAGGGCAACATCTGCTTAATCAAAGGGTTGCTTCACTTGCCAGCAACTATACAGAACCCATGATAATTTCTTCGTCATCGGTGAACATTCGTTTTGCTTGTGACCACTTAAAATATGATGGGGTCACAATACACATCTGTATCAGACTAATAAGTGCTGCTAATTATATCGCCTCCCCAGAAGCTGCTAACCGTGCAAATGAGAAGTGCTAATCTTGTGCAGCAGAACTTTAGACCACAGCCTGGCGGGATGTGAAGGACTCAGCATATGTACTTGAGAGGAATGGTGAAACTGACATTTTCAGCATCCATAATTTACCATTTAGATGAGAGTGAAGTGGTAAATTAGAAATTACTTCATAGGGTATATGGTGTTTCCCAGGTAGAAAGGCATTTATATGTGGTAACTAAATTTTTCTGCTGTACAACAAAAATAGACTGTCATAAAAAGTGCTAACAAATTATTTCACAGAATCAAATTTTATGCAAAGCATGCCTGATAATCAAAGGAGAAGCAAATGCTCGTGGAGTTTTGAACTGAGCCTGTCTGTTTAACACAGATATGCTAGGCCTCCACAGGAAGGTACTTGTACCCCCATGACCTCACGTATAAAGGGTTTCCCCAAATACATCAGGAGGCATGATATCGGTAGACCCTTTGGAAATATGAAACCACTGTTATTATATAAATGGCAACTGATAAGGAGCCTTCAGAGCAAGGAAATGCAGGAGCTCACCTTTTCTTCAATGGGGCATTTTTCTTTGAGCCAATGATTCAGAACTTCATCTTTAAATGCGCCCGTGTTGCCCACTGTGCTCTGCTGAATTTTGGCAATTGTTGTGGCATCTTTCACAATCTCGATCATTCCTACAGGAGGATGTACAAAGTTTGGTGTAGATTGGGGTCCGGTGTCTGACCCAGAGGAGAAATGGTTATGTCTGTGTCGAGTGGAGGGCAGAGAGCTATTTTCCAGGTTCATGCTGTTGGTTTTCTTAGCAGTAAGAAAAGCAAAGGAGGAGAAAAGAGAAGTTGTGTGGGACATGCTTTCAATATCCCTGAATGAAAAAGGGAAAGGGATGGTTTTGAAAAGTAATAAGTAAAAGCAGTTATGGCCTGAGTAATCCTTCCTTACTTGGCAACCTGTGCCTTTTCCTTTTTCAAATTACAGAGCAAATGTAAATGGTTTTGTACAGTTCTCACATTGGAAACTTGAATAAAAATGTTTGATTGACATTGAAATGTTAAATGTTTGTAAAAGCACCTAAGAGTGGAATATGTAATAGCTTGGATAATGTGAATTCTAGGATACTAAAATGAGTGACGGATATTTCTGTCTACTTTTAAATGTCAATTGTGAGGGAGAAGTTTAATATGCAGTGAAAGAGTTAAAGTTTAGAGGTGGAAAAGTAAAGAGGAAGGAACAGTTCTTACTAAAATCTTTCCATGTATAGTCACAAGGATTTGAGTCATGCATTTATTTATCTTCAACATATCCATATTAAATTGGGACTCACATCACCAGCCTCAGAACATTTTCTTCCCTTTTATATGGACTGTGATTGTAATTTGTCAGTTAGCAAATGCCTACACTGAAGGAATCATAATCCTTTAAAACTAGTTCAGTGTTATATCTCTCTCCTGAGGTAACCACACACCTATTTTGTCACCAGTTGAAATGCAACCATATGGCAAGAGGCACAGGTCCAAGGATTCAGTCTCCCAAATGGACTCCATGATTCGTAGAATCTGGGTATCGAAACACAAGAGTTTCCATTACAAATGTATGTATTTATTTTCCTTTAAAAAATATTATCTGGTAACACAAAATATATAAGAAAACATAAAATATATAAGTAACGACTGTATTTTATTTATCAACCTGGTACTTTAAAGTTTCTATTCCTTGGTAGCCTGTTGATTTTGCTTCCTGAGATTTACCTTGAGAAAGAAGATAAATGGATTTCTTTTGAGATAGGTTTTAGCCACTATTTATCTATTCCGCTCTAGTTATGTATATTTTATCACAATAAAAGAAAACTCCATGACTTATATTTAAGTCTTTTATTCATCTCGAGTTTATTTTTGTGTATGGTGTAAGTTGGTGGTCATCTTTCAATTTTGTGGATGTAGCTGTCCAGATCTCCCAACACCACTTGTTGAAGAGGTAATTTTTACTCCATTTTATGCTCCTGCCCCCTTTGTCAAATATTAATTCACCACAAAGACATGGGTTTATTTCTGGGCTCTCTATTCTGTTCCATTGATCTGTGTGTTTGTTCTTAGGCCAATAGCAGACTGTGGTACATTTACACAATAGAATACTACGCAGCAGAAAGAAAGAAGGAGCTCCTATCCTTCGCGGTAGCATGGATGGAACTGGAGAGCATTGTGCTAAGCAAAATAAGCCAGGCATTAAAAGACAAATACCATATGACCTCACCTATAAGTAGAACTGAATCAACAAAACAAATAAGTGAGCAAAATAGAACCAGAGACATGGAAATAAAGAACAAACTGACAGTGACCAGAGTGGAGAGGAGAGGGGAATAACGGGGGAAAGAAGGGGAAGGGTCAAGTCAAGGAACATGTATAAAGGACCCACGGACTAAGACAACTTGTGGGGAGGATTGAATGTGGGAGGAGTGGGGCGGGAAGGACTGGGGAGAGTAAGGGGGAAAAATGGTGACAACTGTAATTGAACAACAATAAAAAAAAAGTTCCGCTCTACTATCTTTACAAATTTTTATCCATAAGGCACTCTTGGGCTACAACCAAGAAAACAATAGCAACAATGATGGTGATAACTAACATTGACTGGGCACTGTTTCATGTTGATCTTTTGCATTCATCTTACAGTGTGGGTATGATTGTTAGTCGTATTCTGCAGGTGAAGAGACTAAGGCTTAGGGAACTTAAATAACTTGTCCTTATCTGCCAAGCAAAGTGCCCTGACAACAAAACAAAGTACACAAAAGTAAAGTGCAAGCTCTTCCTCAAAATGAGAGGAAAACGAGTGATGTTTTGTGTTTTTCAAGTATATCTTCGAATAATTCAAAAGATTTTTTTATCCTCACCCAAGGACACTTTTTCATTGCTTTTGAGAGTGAGAGCAAGAGAGAGAGAAACATTGATGTGAGATAAACACAGCGAATGGTTGCCTCCTGTACACACCCGGACCCGGGATCATACATGCGGGGACCAGGAGTGGAACCCACAACCTAGATATATGCCCTGGCTGAGAACCTGCAACCTAGGTACGTGCCCTGACTGGGAATCAAACTGACAACCTTTCAGTTATAGGACAAAGCTCCAACCAACTGAGCCACACCGTCCAGGGCAAATAATTTAAAAGATTTTACAGGCTTATTGGAAATTTAATGAGTTTTTAAAACAGTTTGAAGGACTTTTTCTTTTTTTAATAAAAAATTATTTCCTGGAAAATACATATACCATTCTTGAAAAGAGAGCAAAGGGCATTATAGTTTCCATATTAGAAAAAAGCAAAAACCAGAAACACAGAGGGAATTAAAACCTGACCTCATTTTTAAATGGTCTACATTTCCATCATTGTGGTTTCTACATTAAATTAAATATGATTTGCTATCATATTAAATATTAGAAATTACGTTACCTCTACAATGTTAAACAACTAAAATGTAGAGGATCACTTTATGAATCTGTGAAGCTTAAGTTTATCCATAAATGTTAAAAAATAGAAAAATGATGAACATTGATACCTTCAGCATTTACCTGCTCTAGTAATCTGTTCTGTCTTTGTTATTTAACTGCATGATTTCTCCAATCACTTACCTGTTCATCTTCTCTCTCCTTCCTATCAAATCATTCAGTTGAGGTTGGGTATGTGAGTGTGTATCAAAGGTGATGTATCTAAGAAGAGCGCCTGTGGGTGTGTGGCTATGTCTATGAATAAGAATTAAGTAAATGCTAGGGGGGAAATGTGCCCATGTTCTCTGTTACCGTACTAGGGACAGGTGTATGAAACAGGGGTTAGGCGAGGGAAGTGTGCCTGGCTATTTGGAATGTGGGCAATGGATCCCCTGAGGAATGGGCAGAACCATGATGCTCACTAGATTGCAAATCTAATGGTCCACAGCCATACTCCCCTGCTCTAATATGTAATCTCTGATCATTGTTCATCATACAAGATGAACAATGACACAAAATGAACAATGGTCAAAGAGAGAACGGGAATAGTGTCAGTAGAAGGTATTTTTTAGCTCTAATATACTAGAATTTTTTTCCCAGATAATTGAAAAAAAATCCTTAACAGTAGCATACCTGTAAAATGAGCATGTCTTGGCGCAGATCATCCCCATGTTTAAAGATAATTCCAATGGTTTCATTTGATAGAGCTGTAGGGTCAGCACATTTAAACTCAAGCCACAGGGGCTTTTTCTTGGAGGCCATTACTTTACATTTTTCAATCTGTAAGGAAAGAGTTAGATGTTTTAATACACAATGAATACACACTGTGGAGACATACATCCTCTTGAGAAACATCACTAAAAATAATCAGGACCAACTTGTAGTTGGGAAATGATTTTTAATGATTTGGGTAAAAACATAGAAAGTATTCTCATCAAATCTGAAAATACTGGTGAGAGCAATTCACAACACTTACACCAGTGGTTCTCAAAGTGTGTTCCAAGGAACCCTAAGAGTCTGTGAAGATGCCCAAGAGGTGTAGCGGGTCCCATCCTCTGCACACCCCACTCCCATGAACTCTGGCACTCGCAAGTTCCCTTTAATACAGAGCAACTTTGCTGTCCTTTCTTCATATATTTGACCTCATAAGATTTAATTTGAAAAAAAGAATTTTACTGCTATCACAATATGTGAAAGCTATTCTTACAGAATCAGAAGCAATAGGCCAATTATAATAAGATACAACCTAACTGCAGTAAACAGAAATCTAGCAGTCAGGTACAATGCCTCCTCCCTCAACAGAAAAACCCCACACATCCATATAAACTTAAGGAACTATGCTGGAAATGTGGCTTTGCAGCGACTCTAAAATAAAAAAATATTAGGGGTTTTGGCTCAAAGTGAATTCCCCATGCATCAAAAATGCGATGTGGTCTTTAAAAAAAAACAACAAACAATTTGAAGCTGTATTAATATGTTTTTACTCCTAGCAATCTCTAATTGGATAAGGACAGAAGATAGTGTGTGTTTTTATTATAGGGCCAGTTTACTGCTAATTGGATATAAAATAAACATGAAAGGAGGAATGTCCCCTTCTTTCCAGGGGAAATATCTTTCAAACGCGAAAGTGAGATAAAGAGTTTTATAAACAAAACATAAAAGAATTTCTTGCCAGAAGACTTGCACTATTAAAAATACTAAAGACCAAAGGAGAATGATGCCAGGTGGAACCATGGGCCTATACAAAGCAATGCAGATGATGCCGATAGTGGAAAATGTGTGGGTGAGTATTAACAAATGGTCGATCTGTTGCACCTGTTAAGCCTATTTTAACCGTTTAAAGCAAAAATAATAACAATGTATTTGGTTAATAAGATATGTAGAAATTAAAAGCTTAATAAAAATAGTAAAACAATGGGAGGAGGTTAGTGGAAATATACTGCTGTAAGATTCTTATGCAAACATGAAGCAGTTTATTATTTGAATGTAACCAAGAGCATGTGGTATTGACATAAAGATAGATATTTAGATCAATGGAACGGAATAGAGAATCTAGATATAAGTGCACATGGTCAGATGACATTTGACAGAAGTACTGCCAACATATTTAAACAGGAACAGGACAATTTTTTCAACGGATGGTGTGGTGCTGGAAAGGTTATTCAGATAAAAAAATGAAACTTGATCTTTATTTCACATTGTATACAAAAATTAATTCAAAATAGATCAAAAACTTAAATGTAAGAGTTAAAACTATATGATTTCTAGAAAAATATTTGTTACATTGAATGAGGCAGTATTTCTCAACTTTGGCACCGCATTTTGGGCTGGATAATTTTTTGTTGGGGTGCGGGGGCTGCCCTGTGCATTTTAGGATGTTTAGCAGCACTCCTGGCCTCTACCCACTAGATGAGAGTAGCATCATCCCAGTTGTAACAATCAAAAATGTCTCCAGACATTACCAAATGTCCCTTGGGGGGAGTGTGTGTATGTGGGGTGGGGTGGGGTCACCCCAGGTTGAGCATTGCCTGATTAAGCAGATATTTCTTAGGGTGCAAAATGCTTGAGCCATAAAAGAAAAAGTAATAAATCGACTTAATAAAAATTAAAACCTTCTGCTCCTTGAAATATACTACTAAGAAAATGAAAAAGTGAGTCACGGACTGGGAGGGAATGTTTGTAAACTGTATATCTTATAAAGGATTTGTGTCAAGAATATATAACTAACTCCTAAAGAAAAATAAGGGGGCGACCCACATTAAAAAAGAACAAAAGATGTAACTAGAAACTGCTCAAGAGAAGATAGAAGATAAACACATGAGAAGATGCTCAACAATGAGGTATCACTTCACACCATTTCAGTGGCTATCATCAGTCTCTTAAAAGACTGGTAACACGTGTTGGCTGGGATGTGGGACATTTGGAGCTCTTTACATTGACAGAAGGAATGTAAGATGAATGGGACAGTTACTCTGGAAAAACAGTCTGACAGTGTCTTATCAAATTACATGCATATGTGTCATTTGACCCAACTATCTCACTGCTAAATATTTACTCAAAAAGTGAATGGAAAACAAATTATGGCATTGCTATACCAGGAAACACTACTCAGTCATAAAAAGGAACAGACTACTGATACACACAGTTACATGGGTGGGTCTAAAAAGCATTATGCTAAGTAAAATAACCCAGATAAAAAACTATATACTGTATGACTCCACTTCATGAAATTCTAGAAAGGGCAAAATTACATAATAGAAAGCAGATTTGTTGTCTGGGATGGGGCATGGAAGGAGGAAGGGACAAACTAAAAAAGGAATATGAATGAACAATTTCTATGAAATTTCTATGTAAATATTCTATACCTCGATTGTGGTAATGAACTGTATGCTTAAAATGGACAAATTTTTTTGCATACAAATGATTCCTCATGAAAGCTGATTTAAAACAAAATGGGTGGGAGATTGCCTAGTGTTGAGGCTTTTAGTGTCTAGTGTTTAGAAAAGAGCTTGACAGACATTTTCAAGACACGAAGACCACATGGAGACACCCAGGTGATACTTACCGCTAGTGCTCCCGCTTTCAGCCCAGGATCATACGGAACTCTAAAGCTCTTGGGGAGATTTGAATTCTGGAGGTTTTCAAGCTTTTGTTTAAGTTGTGAAATAACTGTAATTGTCAAAAGCACACAAGAGTTATGCGAGCCCAAGAAATTACCAATATTATCTATAACATTTCCTGAGGTCACATCTATTCACAACTCTCTACATTTGGTCTGGTGCGGAGTAAAAGAAAAGGGGGTTGGTTTCTGTCTTGGAGGAACAATCCATTTGAGATGACAAGATAGGTCAGGCTTTCTGGGAGCAACACTGCCACGTACACATACTGCAACAGGGGTCAGAAATAGTGGAATCGATACAGTATAGCAGGACAATCAGGTAGGGAAGGATATTTTAAGAATAGTGCTGAGGAACTGATACTTTAGTTTTCTTTCTAACATGTGAAACTTTAAACTGCCATCTGATCTGGGGAACAGACATCTGAAGACCATATTAAATAGAATTTAGTTAGGGTTCTGTGAAATCTTTTCCAAAGTGTAAGTTAGGCTGGGTGGAGATGATGTGACAGCCTCAAAATTCTAAAAGTAAAGTACCTAAATTAAAAATTACTCCTTGTATTAGAGACAGGCTGGAGGTCAGTACGAATGTTCTCCTTTCTTACTTACAATAAAAACAAAAGTGAGTAAGATCATTATTACCATTTTTACTTTTAGAAAAGAGCATTATTGGAGTATTGGAAAAGAATCAAAAGGAAAAAGTGGAAATTCTAAATATTCAGAAGTTTAAAATGCTGACTGAGTATGTTAGTGAAAGTCCCATATGAGCCATGCTGCTGGGTCGAGGTATACAAACAGGAATAAAAGATGTTTGCTAGCGTCAAGGCTCATATAGTTTAGCAGACCAGAAAGATGAATTGATGACTGTAATTTAATATAGTATCAACCAAAAACTATGGGAATACAGAAAAATAGTGATTAATTTTCCACTCTTCCTTTGCGCAAGGCAGGGACAAGATTTCTAAGGGATAAGAAAGCAATATTGGAAATGCCTTCAGAGAAGAGGTGATATATGGTTTTATATGAGGTACTCTGATATATATTTTATATACACATATGCACTATATATATACATATATACAATATATGGAAGTATATATCTATATACATAAATTGCCAAAATTTTTAAATAGCTTCTTAATAATTTATTATTTTAAAAGACTGAACATTTGAAAATTAAATGTATGTATTGAAAGATAGGAAGAAAAAAGGTAAATATTTGGAAATAAGTAATCTTTTTGTGTGTGCACAATTGTTCTTAAAAATAGATCTTACCTCTGCATAATGCTTTTAAAATTTTTCAGAGTTTAATATCTATCATAAACTCATCATTAAAAATATATATAGTTTTAAAAATATATTAAGCCATAAAGGGAGAACTTAAATTTGCTTGCTCCCTAAAGACAGGATTTAAAAAAATCGTTCTTGGTTGACTTTAGGAAGGTACAAATTGCCTTCCAGGGATGATGGCATTTAGAGATGAAGGGGACATCTTGAAAGAGAACAGAGAAAATACAGCTACCGTACCTTGGGAACTGACGTCATACTTTTCAGCAGAGAGCGATTTAATATCAATAGTAACTTTTTGTAACATCTCGATTACTCGGACTTGTTGGGTAAAGTCGTGTAGCATGGAGGCGCCGCAGCCCCTCAGGTAGGCTTCCAGGATCACAGCGAACCTCTGCTGATAGTGCCTGGACTGGGCTATCTCACTTCTCAAGAACCAAAACAAGAAGTGACCAATTCTTTTGTTCTGAGAGTGGGAACAAGATGGTTGAAATTATTGTGACTAATGGTCTAGATCTATCAGCCAATTCCCAGTAACTTTTAAAATACCATGCTATTATCAAAATGGAAGTACTTACTCTTAAAGCACGCTTCAGCAGAAATCTGGCCAGGGCACTGTCATGGTAAGGTTCAAATTTCACAGCCTAAAGGAAGAACACATGGGCATTTGTAGGGCTGCATTCTATGTTGGTTAATCAGGGAAAAAGAAATGGAGAAAAACTAGCGCTCTGCCTCGGTGGGTTTTTACGGCTAGGGTGATGAGAATCTTACTAGTCACTTAAGCTCAGTGCTTTTTTTTCAAGAACACTTTGGGCCAGAGTGAACCAAAGTGAACTTGCTTAAGGGCTGGGAGTAGAAGCCGGGATTCTTTACTCACAGTTAAGTGCTTTTCATAACTTCAAAGGCGACGGGGGTGGGGGCGGGGCGGGAGTGTGGTGTCGGGACCTTGGCTCCTGCTAAGGGCTTAGTTGATTGATTAGAAGGATAGAAGGGAAAGATGCACATGGTTATAACAAGTCTATATACGTGGAAGGCAAGAGAGGTTGTTGAAGAGAAAATAGGCAATGGAGGTAGAGTACATGTAAGGAGAAAAATATTTGTTAAATGTGATGATCCTAAAAATCCTTATCACTTTTCTGCTCAAGATGTGTGCCTGGGGTCTCAAAGGCAAGTCACTGAGCTGTCTCCCAGGTTCTGACTGTAAGTAAACAGCAGGCCTTGATCAGTTCTTGCAGAACGATCTCTACTCCCTGCCATGTTGTGGTGTATACAGAGGTTTTGTCTGAAAATCTCTTATTTAATATGCTTCCTCAGGGAAAGTGTTTAGTAGTTTTCGTATCACTCGGTTGATATAGAGATACTGACTTAAATGATAGCTCTATGGCTGAAGAAAAAGAATGAATAAAATGTAAAAATTACTTAAGTCCTGATGGGTATATGGTATCTGTTACATCATTCTCTGCACTTTTCTATAAATCTGTAATAGTCCATAATTTTAAAAACAGTCATATTAACAAATACTGTTTGATTATTATAGATGTATATATAAAGTTATAGGGTAGATATGATGAAGAGGGGAAGCTTAAAATTAAATATCTGAGTATTTTCTTTATAAATAGACATGGTCTACCCTTTTTTCAGATGAAGCAGGAGAAATTCCCATTCCACTTTATGTTTTATGGCCTGAGGATTTCCACTTACTCTGATTTTCCCGTTTGGAAGTGATCAATACTGACTTGATAATGTTTCAATTATCCCCATACTTTCAAAGATCTTTTCCATGGGAATGGTCAAATAGGTGCCACTGTAGCTCCAGCTAAGATCTTAATTTGGAGAATGTGGTTATTTCGCCACCAGTACTCCCTTAAGAAATGTTTTAATATTCTAACCCTAATGTGAATCTTTTCAAACTTCTTTGTGTTTCACTTCTGTAAAGACAATGCAGATCTCAATGAGGAGGCCATTTTAATTGAAATGAGTCATTTGGCCATATTTGAAAATGTCTCAATTTTACAAATGACTACTACTCTTTAAATTTAAGACCACAAATTCAATGCTGATATTACGTATTGACCTTTTTCATTTAAATACTTCCAAGAACACCATTTATTTTACAATTCTGGAAAGTTTATTTGTGAAAATGACAATGTAAAATAATTCGTAGTAGCCTTGGGACTTGGAACACATTTCATGCAAATTTGTTTTATGTTTTATTTGTTATGGAGAGCTAGAAAGCTGAAGATACTTGTATGATTCTAAAATTTCCCTTAGTGTTATGCTAGTATTTGCACTCATGGGCAGATAAAAATATTGGATACATTTGACAGATGAAGGCAAAGGCCAAATGTAATGTTTCAGGTGTCTGCTTCATGGAAGGTGATGAGTCAGAGTTTAAGTGAAGAGCATCTAAAATGCTCATCAGAAAACTTCAAGGCCTTCCTGTCAATACAGATAATAATTAGACAGTTTAGTGTCTAACACTTGCCCTGGATAATCTTAATGATTTCAGCTCAAACATCGCCTATTCAGAGCTGTCCCTGGCTTCTTTGATCTCAGTTGTGTCCCCAGGATCCCTAACTATTTTCTCCTAATACTCTCCCCAAGTATTCATCACAATTTGTTATTAAATGTCAGTCTTTTCCACGCACAGCAAGCTACACGATGGCAGAGACTGGCTCTGTTTTCATCACTGTGTTCTATTCACCATTCAGAACAGTAGAAGCACTATGTACCTGATGCTGAATTCATGAATGAGCACTTCTGCACTCTAAAACAGAATTGCTATTGCAATTTCTTTACTTCCTTGTCCACATCAAGCAGCCCAACCTCATTTGAGATTGGCTACAGTGAGTAGGGGAAATGTTCTTCCTTTCTTTAACTTCCTAAGAAAACTTGAGGCAAATGACATGGCCTCTCTTGACCCCAGGGAAAGGCATGAGAACAGGAGTGGAAATGCAGTGCCAGGCCTGTCTAAAGAGAGGGGCTTTCAAGGTCCCATCCAGATATGAGGTGTTATTCATGAATGTCATCGTATTCATGATCAGAGAATATGACCTTTTCTCTCTAGGACCCACAACCCTGACACAGTGTTGATGCAGGATATTGGGAGGCAGCAAAAAAAGTGGGGCCTGGAGTCAGTCCTCCTGGATTTGAATTTCAGTCTTTCAAAGTATGTGACCTTGGGCACATTAGTTAGCCTCTCTTTGCCTCAGCTTCCTTATAATTTGAATATTAACTTGACCTCCAACATAGTTATTGGAAGAATAGAATGTTATAATACATAAAAAGCAGATACACACTTGGAGCCTTGGCAAAAGGGAGCATTCTGTAAATCAAATCTATCATTAATACAATAAATGAGAACAACATATTCCTGCAAGATCGGTCCTCCTAAAAAGTGGGAATATTAGCCTCTTCAAAATGCCTGTCAGAAAACCCTCAAAGACAATAAAAAATAAATGGAACAGGGTACTACTTTTTGAGGTGGCTTCTTCAGATCTGCTTTTGACAGATCGTGATGCTCTGGACAAAGGGTGTTTGATGACAACTGAATGGGGTTCCTGTGTACATGCAAGTAAATTCCTTGAGAAGAGTGCTCTGTAAATAACACTGGCATCCCCTACCTGGACCAGCTGTAGCAGGTAATGCAGAACATCATCGTCCTCTAAGCTCTCCAGTTTCTGAACTGCAATGGCCCTTACATTTTCATCTGAAAAGTTGCAGTCCAGGAGTTGCATTGTTAGCCCAACATCCAAAGCACTTTGATCCCAGACCTCCCTTCTGGATAGCAATTGGTATGTTTTGGCCACAATTTCTTGCTGTCCCCATTTCACTGAGCTGAACAGTTTAGGATATGCTTTTGGATGCTTAAGGCTTTCATATCTGAAATGCCAGAGCAATTCTTTGTCTTCTGCTGTGAGAGGGTTAAGTGGATCCGTGGCTATGATAGCTTCCAGTTGCTTCCGAAGCTGGTTGGGCATTTCGGCTCGAACCCGGTCCCCTTCAGGGTCAGGGGTGGGCCGATGCTTAGGCAAAGCTATTGGGTGACAGTAATTGTCCAGAAGAATGCAGATGGACATTGAATTCTCCTTGTCTGGGTTGGTTGCAGACGTGAGCTTGTCAGCATTGAAGCTCCCTTGGTCTTCTCCCTTCCCAGATATTTGCCACATGTGGAGCACGTATTCCCCATGGCGCAGGAGGAACCGGTGGTCTATCAGCAGCAGGTTCACATAATAGAGAAGCTGAGCTTTGCCTTTGGATTCAGAACTGGGAATCTCTGCAGAAGCCTTACCAGATAGCACGGGAGCTTTGCCGCAGTAGACCTGGAGGTTCAGTAGAGCCCCTTTGGGTAAGTCTTTGATTTTGATACTGAACTCAAGCCACACATTCCAGAGCACCTCCTCTGTGAAGGGTTTGGGACTGGTTCTCCTTTGGCAAAGGACTTGCTGCCCATGTTGGATGTTTGCCTCCACAAACACCGTGAGGTCAGCATTCCGGGGCAGGGCAGGGATATCAATGCCTCTGATCTTAACCCTGAACTTCCGGTCACAGTCCCACAAGGACACAGTGAACACGCTCTCATGATCCTTCCCATGGATTGTCAGCTGCTCATGATATCCGGTGACTCCTGTGCAGTCATCCACCAGTGGCCACTCTTCCTTCCTCACCTCGTCCTGGGCTGGGTCTGGAGGAGTGTCAAGCACTAGGTGAATCTCTTCCCCATTCTTGAGGCAATGCCTCACCCACTGGAAGTTTTTGATAGGCGTTTCACCCACCAGGTACTCATCGCGGCCACAGACACGCAGCACAAAGTCCTGTTCATTTTGGCTTTCAGGGATATCCATCAGAGACTTCTTCTTGGCCATCTTGGTGAAGAAGCTCTGGAGGATGGTGCCTGGGGTGTCGTCAGCCGAGACCTTGATGGTCTGGCTGGTGGTGCTGCGGTGAATGACGATGAAAATGCAGTTGTTGGTAATCTTCTTCAACAGGTATTCCGGGAGGGGCTTGGATGTCACCCAGGGGTGCATAGCATAGAGCTTGGGGTCTCGGCCAGCCACTTCAGCCATGCGTGGGGTGACCAGGCGGCGGCGAGTGAACTCCAGCTCATCATCATGCACGTTGCTGACGTCAGTGACGTCATAGCCTATGAGGGCGGTGAGCAGCCGCTGGAACGCCAGCGACTCCTCTGATGGAGAGTGCCGCTGCACAACATGGATCTGGCCTGGGCTCCTGTGCAGCACCTTCCAGTAACGCAGGCAGTCTAGTGTCTGCACCACCTGGTACTTGTCGTAGATCTCATACCACTGCCCCTTTTTCTGGTAGAGCAGCAGGAAATGGTCTGGGCTGAGCCGGTGGTAGAAGTCGGCCGCCACACTTGTCTCCAGCGCGCGCAGCCACACCTGTGCCTTCATCTGTTCCACGTTACCGTGGCCGGCCACGTGCAGCAGTGCCTTTTCCGGGGTCTTACTGGTGCGCTGGCTGGTGGGCAGTACGAACTCGATGGGGATGAGATCCATGGAGGACAAACTGGCGGCGGAGCCGCGTGGCTTCATCCTCCGGCGCCTGCGGCAGTTGTCCTCTCTCAGGACCACCGGCTGTTCATTGCTCTCCAACTCCATGCCCTGTGCGACCTGGTAGCGGAGAAACAGAGAGCTCTGTCATAGGGAAGGCACTTTCCAGTTGCATTTTTCTGTGAGATGGCAGGAGTTGGTATAGAAGAATGACAGTGACGTGTGCACGAGGGGCTTTGGACACGGGGCCCATGAATCCTGACCCTGCCACTTAGTATCTGGTGACTTGAGCTAGATAAATAATCTCTGAGCCTGTTTCCCATCATTCGAATGGAGTAATAGTCTCAGAGGCTGGAGGTGAGATTAAATAAGGCAATGTGTATACTTGTTCAGTAGGGACGATGGGTATATTGGTGAGTATCGACCCCACACAAAGCAGTTAAGTACAGATGTGACATTGCAGTAAAAAACACTTCAAATCATAGTTGAAATGCAAAATATTAAAATTGAAATATAAAAAAGGTATTTTTATTTCAATATTCAGCATCACTATGTTGTAAGGGGTTCAGTAATCATTCTCTCTACTATCATTATGTTTGAGAGTTTAATTTAATAAAGGAGATATGTAAAGCACTGATCCAGCATGGTCGCTGGCATACTATCATGGCTCAAAGTGGTAATTGTTTTTAAGCATACAATCCAGTTAAAAAAATCAAGTGCCAGTTTGCAAGGTGCACTGTAAAATGCTAAAGCACCCCACTGAAAAAACGGGCCTTTGAAATTTTTCCTATTTGTTCAGTCTCACACTTATTGGGACCTAGATACCTTACCCAACCTCACCTCACATTCCCTGTGTTCAAACTGTCTGGTTCAGGTATCTGAACTCTAGTCAACTTACTCTTTCTTTTTTTCTTTTCATTTTTTTCCTGTCTAGTTAGGAGAGATAATCATTTCATTGATAAAATTAAAAAATATCAGAATCGGTAGTTTCAGCCAAGAACATTTGCAGATATTTATCATTTTGAATCATGAAGTTCTGAGTTGTCACTGCTATATTAGGGTAGTGTCTCAGAGGAGTCACCCAAGGCTGAACCCTCTTTACAGAACATTCAGGTAATTTTATCTTTGTTCCAGTTCTTTACGTCTTTCTCTGCCTTAGACAGTGGAGAAGCTGGAGGGGGGAGGGAGGGAATCCTGGGTTCCAGTAACCAGCTGTTTGGATCCCAACTGATTATTTACCTTCTTTTTTTCCTCTAATATTTTCATCTTTATAATGAGAATTTACAAGTTTCTTCTCATCAATTCATCTACTCTTTCCATAGATATTTAATGAATACCTATCCTGCACAAAGCATTTAAGTATAAATGTGACATACTGCAGTAAGAAACACTTCAAATAATAGTTGAAATGCTAAAATATTAAATTGAAATATAAATAAGGTATTTTTATTTTAATATTCAGTATCACTGCATTGTAAGATATATTCTAAATAAGAAGTAACTATTGACATAAAAATTATTTTGGACTATAACATTTACTCTCTTAAATGACTAATACTAGTGAGACTCATAGCTACTTATTTCCTTAAGAAATAGTGGAGCATTTGACACATACCAAAAACAAGAGTTTGATTAAAAGATAAGAAATACGAGTTTCATTAGATCCAAACTTCTGTTCAAAGCTTGGCTTAAAGTTACTTTTAAAGTCAATATTCCCTCTCATAAAATATTGTGAAATTCTACTTAGTAAATACATGAAACCAGCTGTCCCAAAGCATTGTCTCTTGCAGCTTAAAACATTCACTATTTGATCTGTAATGTTGCTACATTATAGAATAACAAAGAAGAGCGCTGAAAGATATATTAATACTGACACTTGAAATAAAATAGCTCTGAATTTAGGCAACGTACAAATACACAGCAGTAACTTCTGCCTCAGTGACCTCAAGCAATCTTACAAGGTACAAGATGCAGAAGAAAACAGGCAGATTACGTACTCACTGCTTTCCTTCATGGCTGAGGCAACGGAGCATTCGCCTTTTTCAAGAAGATGTTAGAAGCACTGGTAAGTACAATAATGGCTAAGCATGCACTTGTAAGAATGTGAAGCTTGGCTAGCACAGGCTCCTTTACCCGCCCTCTTCCTCTCAAACAAAAACAAAAAAGGACTAATGCACCTGCAAAACTATCACCGGAACCTCCTGGATATCTGCACATACAGGTTGAACTAGACAATGAAACAGAGACGTTCAGTAGTAGTATCGTCTCAAGAACCAACAACAGTTCCAGATAAAAATATTCTAGTTGGGAAGGAAGAGCCACTGTTCCGAGTCAGACCTAACAAAGGGCAAAAAATAGAAAGGGAAAAAATACCTGATAAAGCAGTGGAGGCGATGATGCTGAAGGATCATTTGTTCAATTTTTGAAAACAATAAATTTGAACCTACCCAGTGCACCTCTAAACTCTTCTGCTTTTCTGGGTCTCCCTTCGTATCCAGATGCAGAGGAAGTGTTGCAGTTACCAGGAAGGAAGTTTTAACCAAGTTGATTAAACGTGTGATTGCTCATTTTAAAAGTGTCAGAAATGCGTTTCCTGTTAATAGCACAGAGAGTGAAGCACGAGAAGGAGCAGTGTTTACTGTGTACATTTTTTATACTCTTTGAACTAATTTTTAAATAATCGTGAGAGACCAAAGCAAATTAAAGTTACATAGATCCCCCCAAAAAACCACCCCACCACATTTATGAGACACAAATGCATAAAATATTTTCTAGCTAGTTCTAAGCAGAAGAAAAGGCTTAACAGTCCAACATTAGAGAAACAGCCTCATAGAAAGATTTTTAAGAGCCAAATTAAATCCAGTAGTCCTGCAAAGCCCATTCAGTTAATTTTCCTTCATGGGACTTCAAATGATTCCTTGTTCATACACTGCAACTGAGGGGTGGGGGAAGAGAAACTAGTGATCTAGAGGCTCAGTTATCAAGTTGAACATTTTGAAAGACATGGTCTTTACTGGGAGCTCACTTCCTTAGCGTGGTGAGACAGTTCTCTATTTTTTTCAGAGCATTTAGGATCCTAAATATCACTGGCTGAAACAGAAAGTACAGTGTATGTCAGTGTATGTGTGAGTGTGTGTTTGTGTGTGAGTGTTGGTGTGGAGACTTAACTGTGGGCAATGATTGCTGATGAACTAGGAGGTTTTTGGTTTCATGGGAAAATTAGGGAGCTGAGTACTGTCACACAATCAGGTAGATATTCATGGGAGAGGGCTCCTGATTGCCATGGGAGTAGACAATCCATAGAAAAGCCATCCTAAATCATTTTTAGAGTAGCTCTATGTCTTCCAGGGGACACCAATTCCTTCTAGAACCCCTGAGCATACTCAGTGTCCACTGTCCTCCATCCCAGGGTTTCTATATGAGTTCATCCTCCACTTTGGGTTATCATGGACAACAGTTGAGCCCCAGGGACAACATTTAAGGTGGTGCTGGTCTCACAGGTTTCTTGGAGGTCCATGATTAAAAGTTCTCTAAATCACTCTGGCATCAAGATAAATCATTGAAAGGATCTATCTCCTTTCACATAGGCCCCTTGCATCTTAGCTTTCCTTAAGTTGTGCTATAATAGTTGATATCAGCAAACTACTAAATTCAAAGGCTGTGTCCCAAATATTTAGAGGGGGCTTATTAGCACCCCAAAATATATTATTATATAGGACTACTCCCTTAGGAGGCTGGCACCTTTAGAAACCCCAACACTGGCCCTTTTCATTGGTTCTGTAGGAGGGACCAAGGAGTCAGCCTACCAAGCTGTTCTTCACACAGACCGTGTTGGGAGGGCTCACAGGGGGAGGCAGGCTGGATGGGGGTCTGTGGTTAGCAGGGTTAACCACAGAGGGACCATGAGCTTGGCCAGCTCTGTTCTCCAGACCAGTCAATAGATTCTGTCCCGCAACAGATTCTTTCCCTGCCCTGGCTCAGTCCCGTCCTGAGGCCAAGTCCCAACCTGACACCCTTCTCCCCACAGGTTAGTTCAGAAATGCTAGACTCTGGCTCTGGGTTTCCTTGCCTTCTCTGGAAATATTCAGCTAAGTTGAATTATGCAAACTTGTCTGTTCTATGACTAAACTTGCAAATACTTCAGGTTTTATTGGTGGTTAGAGAGTAAAAGTACCCTGCCCTTCCCCAAATCCTAATATAGCCACTAAAATTTGACTACATATAATAAATGTTCCAAGGGAGAAGTAATGGCTGATGTCTCCTTCCTCATTGTGGGTGCTTCTGCCATGCAGAGGAATTCTTTACTAGTTAGGGCCTCTTTTAACTCCAGATTTTTAGGTTAGAAGACCCCCTAGACCTCATTATAATCCTGTGTTGATCAATGTGTTTCTCTCTTTTCTTCTTTTTTTTCTCTTCTGTGAATCTCCATGCATCTGGCACCATGTTTTACGTGTAGTAGTCATACACTACATTGGAGTTGGAAAAAATACTATCGGTTGTCTGACCGTCTACAGCACATCCAACTATCACAGGAACGAGAAGACAGAACACATTAGAAAATAACACAGTACGATGTGTCAATGATCAATAAACAGGTTAAAAATGAATTATTTGCTATGAGAAAGGATCTTTGTGACAGCCTTCAGAGAGATTGTTTGTGGTCTATGTGAAGAGACAAGACACACAGATGGAAAAATAAGATGTGCAATGGTTTACTGGAGGAAGTCACTTTGGGTGTAATTTAAAAAAATTTTTTTAATTATGCAGGAAGAGACTCAGGCTTTAAGGCAAGAGGGATAATAGGAAGGTCTTCAAGCCAAAATTGTGAACACACAAAACAGTTCAGGAAGCAATGAATGTATCTGTTTGCTGAAATGGAGGGTTTGTAAAAGACAGCAGTAAAAGTTATAAAAAGGCACAGAAAGATAGGTATGTTCTTCCCAAACTTATTTCATATCTCAGCACGTGTAAATAGTAACAACATTTGTATGGCAGACAGGGGACAATGAACTGTTTGCCCTCCCCACCCCAAATTCATACATTGAAATACTAACCCCCAGTGTAATGGTATTAGTAGGTGGGGCCTTTGGGAGATAATTAGGTCATGAGGGTGGAGCCCTGGTGAATGAGATTCATGCCTTCTTAAAAGGAACCTCAGAGAGCTCCCTTGACCTCTCTCTGCCATGTGGGGATACAAATATAGCTGTGTCTGCAGTCCAGAAAAGGGTCCTCGCTAGACCCTGACCATGCTTGTACCCTGATCTCAGACTTCCAGTCTTCAGAACCATGAGAAATAAATTTCTGTTGTTTATAAGCCATTTGGTCTGAAACACTTTGTTATAGCAGACCAGACTGAGTATGCCATTGGGGTGAAGCAAAGAGTCTCCTCAAAGCCTGAGATAATGCCTTCATCCCCAAGGGCCCTGAACCCCTTTGGGACACACTGGCTGGGAAGCTGTGTCATTGGTAATTATTCCTGGGTAGGGCAGCCATCTGACTCAGACATGTGTGTATCTCTTAGCGCGAAAAGCACTAGAATCTATCCTTTCATGTTTTTTTCAGCTCAACCTCCAATGGCTTTTACAATGTGAACAAAAATGCTGAAAGACATTTTAATCTGCTCCAACAGTTTAGCTGACATTCATGCTTTGCTTTGTTGCCCGGGCATGAATGCCAATCGTTCTGAAGGCTCTTGGTCTCTGTCTGGTATGAAAGAGAAGCATTCTGCTGTTGTAGAAGCACTAGCTAGCAATCATCAGACCTGGGTTTTTTTCTGCTCACTCTCCAGGCCTAATATGTATGCTAATTTATATATTGCAGCTTTCTAGTCTACCAGAGGGATAACAGCCACCTTACGAACCCCACAGGAAGTTGTCATAAATCTTCGATTTTTAGTCACTTATTTAATTAAGCAAGTCGTTGTGTTAGATGTGCCAGAGGACCTGCAGTTCCAGGTGTCTCCTACCAACACAACACTCAGAGGAAGAAGAGGCACGTCAGCCTGTGTGTTCCTTTTTCAGAGAAAGGAAAACTTTCTCCAGAGCTGCTTGAGCCCCCTCTTGTTTCTGGCCAGAATTGGGACAAGTGTCCATCTATCTCTTAGCCAATAATGGGGAGTGGGGAAGAATTACATGAGCAGTTTGAGCTAATCAGGGTTTTCCCCCTTTAGTTCCTGGATGGAAGAGAAGGGGGGACCCTAGAACAAAATGTCAGGGCTCTGACAGTAAGGACAAAGGGTACAGGGGAGGACAGCAGGTGAGTTTGTCACAGCCTTGAATGCTTTTATGGAGGTAGGCTATCATCATGCCATGTGGGTAGAGGGGAGCTGCTCCAGGGGCAGGGAAAATAAGCTATAGGAAATCAGTCACAGTCAACATGGCCCCAGGGATCTATTTCCAGATCCAGGTGCCGGTGGGACATTGCACGCATTCTCCATTCTTATGATCAGAAACTGGCCATCGAGAACATTTTTCGCAATTTCCTTGTTCAGCTAAACTTTGCTGATACGGCTTAGCAAACACTCCACAGATTTCTAGAAAAATTTTTTCCATAAATTAATGTTTAAACATCCAAATACCTTAGCACGATACGACAGACCCTTATGATCTATTCTGTATGGTCTATCCTTAACTCTGCCTCATCTTCCCAACTGCCTCCACATTTGAATGAAATCGATTTCTGCTCCCACACTTGCTGTGTTCTCCACACCTCTGCGCTGCCACGTGCTGCTTCCTCTGCTCCATCTCTTCCCTTCATTCTTTTCTCTCCCCTTCCTCCTCCTTTCCTCCTCCCCTCAGGCATTTGACCAACCCCTCTTCTTCTGCTCAGTTGTGTAACTTCCTCTGGAAGGGCCTTCTGGTTTAGACAGGTACAGGCTCGGAAGCTTTCCTCCATTAGTTTCCACCGCCACCAAGAGCAAGCTCTCCCATAGTACTGGCTGTGTGTCTTACATTGTTCTAAGCACTTCAATATATTAATTCACTCAATCCTCACAACATCCCAGGGAGAGGGGCACTCCTATTATACCCATTTACAGATGATGAAAGTAAGGCACAGAGAAGTCAAGTGTCTTGCCCCAGGTCCCACTGCCAGTAAGTGGCAGTTGTGATAGCACTTCTCCCTGTGGAGGAAAGGTGTTCCCGGGGCTGCCCACTCCACCAGGCTGTGTGTGCTTGGGGGCGGTGACTGCTCTGTGCATCACCGGACTCCCCGAGGCCTAACATGGCGCTTGCTGCACACAAAACAAGGGCCTCAATAAGCAGTTGTGGAATGGTTACTTTGTATAGAATAGCTCCTTTTTAACAACAACAACAGCACAAAATCAGTGGGTCCCCTTGCATTTGTAGGAAGCAAGAGGAAGAGTGGGTGATTCTCCTGAAGGCCCAGATCGACCAAGACACCCCCTCCCTCCCACTTAACCATGAAACCCAAGGGCCTGCAATTTGCCTCCTCCTGAAACCTTAGAAGGAAACTTGGGAGAGAAACGATGTGCAGTGTGGAACTTGGGAGGGAACCCAGTCTGATTAACATTATAAGCATGTAGGTAGGAACTTGAGAAATATCCCCTTTTTAGCCCTTCTGCCTGACCCAGTTTATTCGTTTTCTTTGTTGTTCTCTTATTTATACTGACTGAAACATAAGGCCGAAGACTGTACTACATTCTTGTGATCAAGAACTCTCTCATATAATGGATACCCAGACTCACCCCTGGGACCCTGTCTTTAGAATGATCTGCAGACTGTCAAGTGCTTTTACCTAGCCCTCTACCTGCACAGCTAACCAATCGCCTATCTGTCTCTATCTCCCTGTTACCCACATAGCATGATCCTGAGTAAACTGTTTGCAATAGGGAGTTTCCAAATCAAAAATGATTCTGTTAGGCAGGATAGATAGGAAACCCAGGCAGGGATGGGGAGGGAGACGTGTCTCACCCATATTAACTGGGCAGTGCTGAGCCTGGTCTCATAAGACTGCCCGGTGTTCTGACAATCACAAGAAAAAGGTAGCATGGGAGGAGGGGAACCCTTGAAGTTCTGTATGCTTTTAAAACTGTGTATCAATCCCAAGCTCTGGAAAGGGGAGGAGGAGAGGGAACGTAGAAGCTGACTACAAGCATAGACCCCCCCAAAATCCCAATAGTCAGAATACTCAGACTAGCTGGGTGCCTGCTTGCAGCTTCGTGCTCAAGTGTATTTCATAAATAAACTTGCTATCTCACTTCTAATATATGTGTTGTCTCTCACCTGAATTCGTTTCTTGAGAGGGAGACAAGAGCTGAGGAGGAGGAGACCCCTAACTCAGGTGTCCCTAGTAACAGTTCCTTTACTCATGGGATTTTTCCCGTTGAAGGGCATGGCAGAGGGTCTTAAGAAAGAGGAAGCCTTAGGCCTCTTGAATGGAGCCTGATTTAAAAGCCTTGGTCCTGAGGCCCTGGGGATGATGTCAGAATAGAAGCTGCCACTTAGGCCTTTATGTGGAGGACTGTTCTTTCCAAAGCCCTGGCTTTTCTGCTTAGAGTCTGTCAGGGGCCACTGGAAGGAAGCCAGAGGATGCCCTGCCTCTCCAACTTCAGAAAAAGGGCACAGGAATGTGGACTGAAGGTAGGTAGCGTGGCAGAGGTGCTGGTCTGAGCCAAGCTTCCCTGGCTCCAGGTTCAGCAGGGCCACAGGCCTGCAGGGCCTTCTTTTGACAGCCAGAGGGAGCCTCTCCAGAGGCACCCAGGCCTCCTGGTAGGTCCCCTGCGGGGCTAGGGTAAGCGGAGAGGGAGGGTGGGACCAGTGGCCTGGGGCTAGATCTGTGCCCGCCTTGCTCTGCACCTGCGGGGAACCCTCTTCTCCTCTAAAGCTGCAACGCCCATTTCGTGGCTCTGTTTTTTAAAAAAATTATAATTGACATACAGTATTGTATTAGTTTCAGGTGTACAACGTAGCGTTTTGACATTCATATTCCTCACCATGTGATCACCACAATAAAATCTGTCACCATACAAAGTTATTACAATAACACTGACTTTCCTCTATGTTGTAAATTACATCCCCATGACTTATTATCGTTATTTTTTAACTGGAGGTTTTTACTTCTTATTCCCCTTCATCTGAGAATTTTTGGAGATAGGAGAAAGCCCTGATGGATGTGCCTCAGAGAGGGCAAGTTCCTCCAGGCCCCATCCCTCCCCATGCCATGGCAAGAAGCATTCTGTAGCAGTTTTTAAACAATTAAGAGCCAAATAGAACAGGATGGGGTGGGAGTAGGGGTGGGGTTAGAGTACATCTATAGAGTTGGACTTTCCTTTTTAGATTAATAGCTCTATTGACATATTTTACATACCATCCCCTTTAGTTTTAACCTTTTACATAACTCTCTGAAGCAAATGTCACAGTCCTAATGTGTCTATTGGGGAATGCGGTGCTAATCGCTATAACAAAATCTCAGTGGTTTCTATCTTTCTCGTTTCATAGTCCCAAGCTGACTGGGTGAGATGAAACCGTTTTAAGCATTCATTCAGGACCCAGCTCCTTCCCACTAGTGGTCCTGCTCTCCCCATGGGCCTCGAGTCCTCTAAAGGGCGGCTGGGAAATTCAGCCTGTCCATGTGTCCAGGGGGAAAGGAAACAGGTTTGGCAAAGCCACTAGCATTATGTTTGCCACAACATTGTAGAGATGATAGGGCTCTGATGAGTAGGATAAAATTTAAGTACTATCATATATCTAATTTTGCTTTATGAATTATTTCTGTCATGAGACACTTAGAAGATGTCCTGTCAACCTTAGGCAGTCACTGACATTGTGATTATATCTTGTTTCTATGCCGAAGGGTTAGCGGTAAGTAAAAGGTTTTACAAAACCAGAGCCTGGCGGTCCTCCCGGTGTGCTCCTCGAAACTCCTCTGCGATAATGCGACCTTCCCTCGTTTGCTGGGAAATTCTCTTCTAATCAGGCAGAGCACTAATCCAGAGAGTACACACCAGGGAATGCTGGGAAATGAGCAGACAGCTAAGGACATATACTGTGGAGGCTAACCAAGGTATTTTTTTAAATTCACACTTTAGAGTGTTCTGTCAGTTTATTCTATTGACCTCCATCACTATTAAAGTTTATTTATCCTAATAAACGTTATTTTTATAAGCTTTGAAAATAGGACTATTCTTAACTAAAAAGTTTATATGTATGATCAGCAGGTAGAGGATTGGTGGAAGGTCTGGGTCATGTAACCATCTGGAGAACAGGCTTTTAGAGGCTTGTCCTCTTCCAAATGTGGCTTTCTAGGCTGCTTCAGGCACCAACAGCCAGCCAGAGGACAAAAGCAGCGGGAAACTTTACGGGCTGCACCTGAAAGTGGTGAATGGCGCAGTACATTCGCCAGAACTCAGCCATGTAACCAGACCTCTTGCAAGGGCCTGAGACCATCTCCTGTGGCAACTCAGCCACATCTCTACCCGATGGCGGTAGTGGGGCGAGTCATCAGTCTTTGGTGAACAGCCTGTCATCTCTGCCACAGTGGCACTACCAACTTCTCTTTTCTTTTAACCTATATATAGCCCCCGGCTCTGCCAAAATGAGATATACTAGGGATGTTGATTCTAAGGAAAAAAAAAAAAGATCTTGCTTTAATACGAAGGTTTAAAAGAGTGAAATGTTTTGTTTTTGTTTGATTGATAGTGTAAAGTTTGTTGGATTGATGATATGAGTTCCAAATGAGGGGATAGTGTGGCTTGCTATATGGTGCCAAAGTCCAAAGAAGATAAAAAGCAAAAGCAGACGTGATAGTCAATAAGGCTGGTGAAATATACACCAGTTCTCCTAGAAGGTGGTCGTGAGACGACCTTCCAGCCCCTCTGAAGTTAGGAGTGATCATCGATTTGTTTAACGAAATGTGAGCAGAGGGGCGCCATGGGTGCGACGGCCCCTGCCCGCTGCTGCGGATCACTTGGAAGCACACACCGAGGCCTTGCGGGCCTGGCCCGGGGGGCTGGGGCCGGCAGACCTGCCCAGTTCACTCAGATGGAGCACGTATACGGGCAGGAAAGGTGCCTTTCGTGGGTCTAGGTGTTGAAATCTTGGAGTTGTTTGTAAACGCAGGTCTGACTGCTACATCAGGGAAAGGTTCTCCATGAAAAAAAAAAAAAGGCTGACATAATACTTTGGATCAGACTTTAAAAGGCTAAATTTTACCCTGTGGGATTTGAAAGGTAAAGCTGCTTTGGGTGAGATATTTTGTTGACTTCAAGTTTGAGTGGTATAAACCAATCCTATTTATTCATTAAAATACAATATTCAATTTTAAAATGCTACAAAGTGATGCTACAAGCTTCTTTATTATATAAAATGCCAGAGAAACAGCAAATATTTTATCTAATGTTTAACGTATACAATTACAGAAAAATAATAGCTAATTTCTTTCTCCAGCAGTTTTAAAATAAGATAGTTTTCAGAGTTTTAGATGTAGATTTTAGTAAAAAATCAATGATATATAATTCTTTTTGTCTTTCTTCATAAAAACTGTTCCTCTGTCCCCTCAGGGATTTTGTGTGGCTTGTCTTAGAACCTCCTTCTTCTTAATGGTATTGAAATAACTGAAATTAATGCCAGAGGATCTTTTCTCCTTTTGTTTCCCCAGTTCTGCTTTAAAAATTCTATGATTTCACATTTAAATTGCAGTGTTAGTATACTTGTGACCAAGGCACATTCACTGTGGGTGCCTACGTCCTCTGCCCCAATATGCCTCACAGTGGATACAGATGACAGCAACATTGAAACATGTATATACCCCTCAATGGGAGACAATAGCTTATGAGTCTTTTCTCTCTTGCTATACAGCAGGAATTCCAAGCTTAATAAGAAACAGGATGGACTATGCTGGTGTTTAACAAATGCCAGGTTTGGCTTGGCTACATCAGAACCCTCTGGCAGACATGTTAAAAAAACAAGTTTTTTTAGTTTCAATCCCTTCCCCCTGAATCAAAAGGACCTGGGACCTACATTTATAACCATCTCTCCAGTTGATTCTGGTGGGCAGCTGGGTCCATGTCAGCAAAGGCCACAGAGGACCCACAAAGGACAGCACAGGGGCTACATGCCCCTCTCATCATTCCTCAGTCATGAGGGTATGTGAACTTGCCCCAGTGCCATAGACCACCTGGGGACGTAAGAGCAATGTCAGAGTTTACTGCCTCTGTTTTCTTCCAGGTTTTTGTGGTTTGGGGGCTTACAATGAAGTCTTAATGCACTTTGAGCTTATTCTTTTATATGGTGTAAGAGGACGATGTAGTTTCATTTTTTGCCCCATTGCATGTATCTGTCCAATTTTCCCAATGCCATTTATTGAATAGACTATCTTTAGCCCGTTGTATGTTTTTGCCTCACTTGTTGAATATTAATTGACTATAAAGTTGTGGGTTTATTTCTGGGCTCTCTAATCTGTTCCATTGATCTATTTGTCTGTTTTTTATGTCAGTACCATGCTTTTTCAATTGCTATGGCCTTGTAGTATGGTTTGATATCAGGTAACATGACACCTCCATCTTTGTTCTTCTTTCTTAAGATTTGCTGAGGCTATTCAGGGTCTTTTGTGTTTCCATATAAATTTTTGCATTATTTGTTCTAGTTCTGTGAAAAACACCATTGGTATTTTTAAAGGGATTGCTTTGGGTGGTGTGGACATTTTAAAAATGTTAACTCTTTCTGCTTTGAACACAACATATGCTTTATTTGTATCTTTAATTCCTTTCTTCAATCATACTTTTGTCGTATACTTTTCCGAGTACAAGTCTTTCACTTCTTTCATTAAATATATTCCTAGATAGTTTTTAAAGCAGATGTAAATGGGATTTTTAAAAGTTTTAAAATAGTTTGTTATTGGAATATAAAAATACAGCCGATTTCTGAATATTCTGAATATCGGTTTTGCATCCTGCTCCTTAACTGAATATATTCTTTAGTTCTTATAGTGCTTTTGTGGAATCCTCATGGTTCTCTCTATATAGTATCATGTCATCTGCAAATAATGTTTTACTTCTTCCTTTCAAATATGGATGCTTTTTATTTCTTCTTCTTGTCTAATTGCTGTGGCTAGGACTTCCAATACTATGTTGAATAAAAATGGAGAAAAACCTTGTCTTATTCCTTACCTTAAGGAAAATGCTTTTAGCTTTTCCTCATTGAGTATGATGTTAGCTATGGTTTGTCATAAATGGCCTTTATTTTCTTGAGGTACGTTCCCTGTATTCCTACATTGCAGAGTTTTTATTATAAATGGATGATAGAGTTTGTCAAATGCTTTTTCTGCATCTATTGGTAAGATCATATTATTTTTACCCTTCATTTTGTTTATCTGGTAGATTGTTTGTCTCAATTTCATTTAGGGTTTTTGTTTCTTTGTTTGTTTGTTTTTAAGAGAACCTGTTCCTTCCTGTTCTTTCCTTTTGGGACATGTTTCTTTGTTTCCTAATTTTGGCTGCCTCTTTGTTTTTATTTCTGTGTATTGGGTAGATCTATTAAATCTCCCAGGCAGGGTGTCCTGATGTAGTAGGTGTCCTGTGGGGCCCAGTGGCTCGGTCTCACTTGAACTGGGTGCTCCGGGAGTGTATCCTGTGTGGGTTGTGTGTACCCTCCTGTTGTAGTTGAGCCTTGTTTGCTGTTGGCATGTCAGTGAGTGGGATTGACCCTCAGGCTAACTGGCTATGAGGATTGGCCACAACCACAGCACATGAGGTGCTGTGTGAGGCTGACCTCAGGGTGCAGGATTTGCCGCAGCAGGGCCTGGTGCCTGTTTGGACGGGACCCTCCTTTTGGTGTGCTGCTTGTGGAGCTTACCAGGTGGTGCTCTGTTGTGGTCTGAAGCAGACCACCGTTGGTTCTGAGGCCTCTTAGGAGGGGTTCAAGTTCAGACCAATGTCAAACACTGCCTGTGACCAGCTTGGGCCTACCTGTCAAGAGCTGCAAAGTGCTCCACAGCTGGTAGCTGCCTGTGCTGAACCTGGGTGCATGTGGGAGAGGCCACACTACAAAATACTCAACAGTTTTGAGCCTGGGGCAGGTCAGTAGAAGGCACGAGGGACCTGAGGTCAGCTGCTGCCTGTCGGATGCCTGTAAGACTCAGCTACTGAAAGTCTCTGGCGATATGTGAGCTGGGTGAGGCTGGGTCTCAGGGAGCCACCAGGGTGGGGTGAATCATGTTTACCAGGTTAATGCAGTTTCAGATTTTGAGCCAATGTTGAGCCTGAGACTACTCTGCAACAGTCACAGTGTACACTGAGGCCTCCTGCCTGGAGCCTATGTAACTTTTTGGTGGGGAGGGGTCTTAGAGAGGAGTGAGTGGAGTTCACCAGACTAATGCAGATTCAGATTCGGCCATGTGTGTGCGTGTGTTGGGCAAGGGGGGTTCAGCAAAACGAAGGTGGTGCTTGCCTGCCAGCTGCTCTGAACGAGGGCTCAACACAGGGACACTGGTGGCCATCCTTCCAGCCTTCACCCTGAAGCTACACAACTCAGTTTCTCCCTGTATGCCCCTGGCACTTTCTGAGCCTCTGGCCTTCTGCCGAAGCCCATGGTGAGTACCTGCAAGTAAGAGTCAGTGCATAGGCGCTTTAAGAGGATGCATGGGTTTCTAGCAGCTTTCTGTCTCACCTGAATGGGTAGAATACTGGCTGATTTTCACAGTCAGGTGTTTTGTGGGCTCCTCTTCCTGATCCCAGTGCTCTGGTCTGGGGAACCTGGCAGGAGGCTTGGATCTCCTTACTCCCCAGGGGTCCTCTGCAGCCGAGATATCCCTCCTGCTTCTCAACCACTGCTCTTGGCTGTGGGGTCAGCCCCTTTTACATTTCTACTCCCCTATTCATCTTAATGTGAATTCTTCTTTACATCCTTAGTTATAGGGCTTTTTTTCAGCTAGCCTTCAGATGGTTCTCTAGTTTGATTTTTCTATAATTTACTTGTAATTCTGATGTAGACATGGAAGGAGGCGAGCTCAGTGTCCACCTACTCTGCCGTCTTGACCGAAACATCCTGAGTTAGTGTTTCCTTTGTTGAGCTAGTCACGTTCTTAATGTAAACTGTACTCTGCCTAACCTCATCCTTAGACAATCCTTAGATATTCTCTCTTAAAATGTTTTCTTTATAATATACCCTAAGTCAAAAAAATCATCTCTGACTCCAGTGTAAAAGGGTTATCTAAACTGATATTGACTTAAATGGGCAGCATTCTTACCAATATGTTGTATATAATATTTTGTATATAATTACATATGCTAATGTTCTGTGTACTCACAGTACTCAAAGAAAACATAAACTATAAGACCAGTTAGAAAACTGTAGCAGAACAGAGAAATAGGGGAGACAGAGGAGACAAGGCTGGGTGTAGTAAAAGGACTGAAGACTGAAGACAGTTTTAGGAGACAACTTACAGCAAAGGGTAGAAGAAGAAGGAAAACTTAGCCATTCAAAGAAATAAAAAAGAAATATATAGATTTGCTGAAGTGATGTCAGAAGGATGGTGGTGTGAGAGGTCCCCTTGACGTATCAACAATTTGAACAGCTATAATGCAGCAAAATTTCCTTGCTCAGTGCACTAATGCACCTAAGAGAGCCAGGCATCGAATCATCCGAATGTGGACATGGGAGTGAACCGTGGAGGTGGGAAGGGAGATGGGCTGAGCCAGTGCTGGGGGCAGCCTGGAGCTCACCTCCCTGAGATCTCTGCGAGTTTCAGCCCAGAGACGAGAGGAATCAGTTTGCTGCTAGCACTCCCTTCATCTTGGAGTAGCAGAGCGATACTGTGGGTATTCCTGCAGGAGTTATGGGTACACACTGAGGCTGAGCCCAGTGACCTGGAGAGGGCTAAAGCACAGAAGCATGGCCACAGATACCTGGCAATAGCCATTCCAGATAAAAAACAAAGCCATGGATGCTGGCCGCCTCCTCTCCCTCTCTCAGAGCTCACCTGCCCTCATGCTCCCAGAGCTAGTAGTGGGCCTCAGAAGGAGCTGCAGCAATGAGTGTTGGGTTGTGGAGCACATTATCTGAAAACCTGAGAACTGGTACTACAGGAACACTTTTTCCCTGAGCAACAAGCACACTCTGCAAATACTTCCAGAACCAAGTGGAGATACAGAGGGGAAGTTGCTGAAATTTTCCAGTCACCATTATTGGCAGAACAAAGCAACAGAGGTAGCAGCTAACATCCTCTTGCTTACCCCACCTTCACCCACCGTGGCTACACTGCCAGCAGTGTCTGGCTGTGTGGGGACAGCGCTGTGATTTCACAGATATGGAACCCTATCACCCCTCACATTCCCCTGTAGGGTCGATCCCCTGGGACTGAGGGTATCTGAATACAGAGGAGATGCTCACCTTCCCATGGAACATAAAACATTTTCCACCACCCTGCAGATATATGAAAAGCCAGAGCAGTGCAGGAAAACTAAAAACTTGTGTTTCAGTGCCACCTACTAGAAAACAATAGAAAAATTCCTTATTATCAATCTACTAGAGATGTACCACTTCATACATAGATACCTAACCAGAGAAGAAATCCATCAAATACCATGAATAACCAATGTAACCAGGCAGCTCAGAAAGAAAAAAAAAATCTCCAGAAAATAAACTTAAAGACATGAAAATATGTGATTTAAGTGACAGAGAATTCAAGATTGCTGTTCTGAAAAAACTCTAGCTATGAGAAAACACAGATAGGCAGTTTAATAAACTCAAATAAAATCAATGAAAATAAGTTGTACTTTACCAAAGAGGTTGAAACTTTAAAAAAGAAACAAGTAGAAATTCTGGAGATGAAGAACTCAGCAAAAGAGATAAAGAATGAAGTAGTGAGTTTAGGAAATAGAGCTGACCAGGTTGAGGAAAGAATTAGTGATATTGAAGATAGAACTCTAGTAATGCCACAGAGGGAAGAAGAGAGAAAGAGAGACTTAAGGATTAAAAAAATAATAATGGAACTCTATAAGAACTATTTGACTCCGTCAGAAAGAGCAGTGTAACAATAATAGGTATACCAGAAGAAGAAGAGAGAAGGTGATGAAGATCCTGTTCAAACCTACTGAAAGAGCTTTATCCTTGATCCTCTCCAAGGCACATCATACTAAAACTGTCAAAAATTAATGACAAAGAAACAGTTCTCAAAGCAACCAGGGAAAAGAAGACAGTAACCTATAAAGAAATCCCATTAGATTATCATTAGATTTTACAGCAGAAACCCTGTAATTTAGGAGAGGAAACAAATATTCAAACTACTGAAAGAGAGAATTTATGAGGCCAGAATAATACACTCAGCAAAATTACCCTTTAGATATGAAGGCAAAATAAAGACTTTTCCAGACATACAGAAACTGAGGGAATCTACCACCAGAAGACCTCTATTGCAAGAAATACTCAAAGGGGTTATTATACCTAAAACCAAGAATAAAAATTCACCAAACTATCAGTAAGATCACCAAAGAAGGCAGAATAAGGATATTACAACCATTTTTTGTAATAGGGTACTATACACTTCAAAATCACACTAAGGTTAAGGGGAGTAATAACATTAAAAGAGAGGAAGAAAACAATAGATACTGCAATTTGGAAATGAAGTCTCAGTATAAATAGGGATAATTTGTAATAAAAAAATCAAATGGGAAGGGGTAAAGGCATGAATTTTGCAAAGGGAGATGAATATTAGATGCATTCAGAAGAAAAAGAACTACTGTATATATGAAACTTTCTTTTGCATAAACATAACAGTAACCACACACAAAAAACCCCAAAATTTAGATACATAACTTGGAAAAAGAGGAAACAAAAAAATTATAGAACACCACCAAAGAAAACAATAGACAGAAACACAAGGGAGCCCTGGACAGGTGACTCATTTGGTTAGATTGCCACCCCAATATGCAAGGGTGGTGGGTGTGATCCTTAGTCAGAGAATACAAGATTCAGCCAATGAATGCATAAATCAGTGGAACAACAAATTGATGGTTCTCTCTCTATCTCCTTCCCCACTCTCCATTCTTCTCTCTTTTTCTAAAATTGATAAGTAAAGTTTTAAAAAAGAACCAACGGAGGCACAGAGATACCAGAAAACAAAAGATAAAATGGATATAGGAAATCCTCATACATCAGTAATTACCCTACATGTAAATGGACTGAATCTAGTAGCAGATTGGATCAAAAAACAAAACCCAACCATATGCTGCTTTCAGGAGATTAAAGGTGCAAAGACAAATATAGACTTATAGTGAAAGCATGAAAAATTATTCTCTAAGCAAATGGGACCCACAGAAAAACAGGTGTAGACATATTTATGTCTGACAAAATAGATTTCAAGATAAAAGAGGTAACAAGAGACAAAGATGAAAACTTCATAATGATGAAAGGGACACCACATCAAGAGGCATAACACTTCTCAATATATATGCACCCAATCAGGGAGCACCAAAATATATAAAGCAGATACTAACAGAACTAAAGGGAGAAACTGACAAAAACACAATCATAATAGGGGACCTAAATACCACATTAACAGCTATAGAGTGATCATCCAAACAGAAAATCAACAAAGAAATACTGGCATTAAATGACATATTAGATCAAATGGATATAATTGACATTTATAGAACCTTTCATCTCAGAACATCAGATTATACCCTCTTCTTCAGTGCACGTGGAACATTCTCAAGGATAGACCATATGTTGGGACAAAAAACTGGCCTCAACAAATTGAAGAATATTGAAATCATACCAACATATTCTCTGGTGACAATGCTTTGAAATTAGAAATAAACTGCAAAAAAAGAAGTGAAAAAACCCACAAATATATGGAGATTAAACAACATGCACCTAAAAAAAATGTGCCAGAAGAAATAAAAGGTGAGGTCAAAATATATAGAGAGACAAATGAGAATGACAATACAACATAAGTTTGGAGATGCAGAAAAAGCAGTAAAAAAGGGAAGTTTATATCATTACAGGCCTATCTCAAGAAACAAACAAACAAAAAATCCCAAATAGGCAACCTAACATTTTATCTTAAAGAACTAGAAAAAAGAAGAACAAAAGCAGCCCAAAGTCAGCAGAAGAAAGGAAATAATAAAGATTAGAGTAGAATTAAATGAAATAGAGAACAAAAAGACTATATAAAATACTGTACAAAAAATTAACAAAGGCCTGGTTATTTGAAAAGATTAATGAAATTGGGAAACCCCTGGTTAAACTCACTAAGGAAAAAGGAGAAAAGACTCACATGAACAAAATCAGAAATGAAAGGGAAGTTACTACAGATATTATAGAAATACAAAGGACCATACAAGAATTCTATGAAAGACTATATGCCACGAAATTCAACAACCTAGAAGAAATGGAGAAGTTCCTAGAAATATATAACCTTTCTGGACTGAATCACAAAGAACTGAAAAATCTAAAGAGACTGTTCAACAGTCAGGAAATTGGAACAACCATGAAAAACCTCCCCAAAAAGTAAAGGTCCAGGACCAGATGGCTTCACCAGTGAATTCTACCAAACATTCAAAAACGATTTGGGATTTCACTCATATGTGGGATAGAAAACTGTAAGCAACAAATGAACAAACAAGAAAAAGAAACAAAAACTGATAGACACAAACAACAGTATGGTGGTTACCAAAGGGAACGGGGTGAGGGAACACTAATGGGTAAAGTGGGTCAAAATATATGGTGATGGAAGAAGATTTGACCTTGGGTAGTGGGTACACAATGCAATATATGGATGCGGTATCATAGAACTGTATACTCGAAGCCTATATAATTTTATTAACCAATGTCACCCCAAAAAATTTAATTAAAAATAAAAAGCAACACAAAAGAAGAAGAAATGTGTAGAGAAATATGTAGGAACCAGAAAAGATTGGCACCAAAGAAATCAAAGAAGAGCTTTCCAAGAGAGAGTGAAGGTGGATGGTGACCAATCAGGTGAGAAGCGGCAGATGAAAATACTGGGCAGATCACTGAATTCAGTCAGTAACTGTTTGGTCCTACGGGGAAGAGAACAGTTTCAGGGGGTGATAGGTGCCATACTGAGATTTTAGTGGATATGCAAGAACAAAGGAGAGGGAATAAAATCCTAGGCTGAGGTTCAGAGAAAATTTTATCCCCTTTAGCTAAGAGTTTACTGCTGGCTCCCTTAAAAATACCTTGTTTACTTTAATTAATGCCTGAAGAAAATCTATTAGTGTTTATAATTCATACTCAAAACAATGACTTCATACTGGTTTCATTAATTACCCAAGAGAGAAGTCCATTAGCCAGTGAGTGCACACTTAATGATCAGCCCATGTAGTTGTAGTTGTGATATTAAAATGGGTTGAATTACATGAGCAAGTCCCAATCTGCATATAGTCCCTTTGGGTTCACCCCTCAGCTATTTTCTAGAAAAGAGGGAGTCTTTGGCAAAGATGCAGCCTCCCTGAGGCATACATTGCAAGGTTAGTGCCAAGAGACAGGGTGACATCCTTGCTGCTTCTGGGAGATCAGGTCTTTGCAGTCTGAGGGAATATAGCTCTCCTCAAACCAAATTCTGCTTTGTGTATTTATTTGGAACTAAATCTGGAAGTCTAGCCAAAAGTCTATTTTGAGGAAGAGACACATAGACCCAGTTAGAATGGGAGAGGGAAAAGGGAAAACAGAGAGGGAACACAAACAAACAAAAAATGACTTGGATTAATATCTCCTTTACCATGGATTTACCTGGTCATAGAGATAAGAGAGGCTGTCAACCACGGAAAAATAATTTTGGTCTTTAGATCTATGAATCTTATTTCTCTAAGCCTGGCAGAAAATCTTAAAAAAGAAAGTAGGTCATAGAAGTTGCAGCAAATTTTATAAATTATAAGTTATGTTAAACAGTAAGAGTTACCATTGGAACATTTTAGGAACTACTTGTGGCTTCTTCCTAGTCCTTCTATCACAAGTTTTCTGCTGGATTTGAATTTGTTGACCATTCTCTCTATAGAAAATACAATATTCCCTCCTTATTTGTGGTTTCACTTTTCACAATTTTAGTTACCTGGTGCCAGTCATGGTCAGAAAATATTAAATGGAAAATCCAGAAGTGAACAACTGATAAAATTTAAATTGTGAACCATACTGAGTAGTGTGATGAAATCTCATGAGGTCCTGCTCCATCCCACCCAGTACGTGAATCATCCCTTTGTCCAGTATCTCTAGGCTGTTGATGTTCTCCACCTGTTAGTCACTCCAAAGCCACCATCTTGGTTATCAGATCAACTGTTGTGGCATCACAGTGCTTGTGGTCAAGTAACCCTTATTTTACTTAATAATGGTCCCAAAGTGGAAGA
Source organism: Mormoops blainvillei (assembly GCA_004026545.1). Lineage (NCBI taxonomy): Eukaryota > Metazoa > Chordata > Mammalia > Chiroptera > Mormoopidae > Mormoops > Mormoops blainvillei. The sequence continues at coordinate 49,580 of PVJD01004887.1, forward strand.
GTAGTGATGCTGGCAATTTGAATATACCAAAAAGAAACCATAAATACTCCCTTGAAGTAAAAAGCAGAGTATAGTACAATAAGATGTTTTGAGATAGGGAGACCACATTGTCATATTGTTCTATTAGTTATTGCTGTTATTGCTGTTAATCTCTTACTGTGCCTAATTTATCAACATTTTATATATATATACAGCATATATAGGGTTTGTTACCATCCATGGTTTCAAGTACTCACTGATAATCTTGGAACATATCCCCCAATGATAAGGGAGGACTACTGTATACATCTTGGTTCACTTGGCACCAGTTCCTCTCTGATTCTCTTTTCTGACTGTTCTCCAAGTCTTCTTGATGTCTTTGTCTTTGCCAGTCCCTTAAAGTGTTCTTTCTCTTCTTAGATACTGTCTCCAGCTCTCTTCTTACTTTATGCCTTTTCTTGGAAAATCTTATATTCTCTCATGGAATCACCTATCACATATATTCATGTGATCTCAAATCTATACATCCAGTTCCTTTCTCCTAAACTTCATATCCATATTCCCAGCTGCCTATTGAACAGCTACTCTGTTCAAGCATCTACAGGCAACTGGAACTCAATATGCCTGAAACCAAATTTGCAGCCCCTCCACCCAATACCCAATTCCCCACCAAACTTGCTCTCCTTCCCTTGGTTGATGGCATCAGCCTCTACCCAACCAACTGAGCTAGAGATCCTAGAGTGGCCTTTCCCACCTCCCATATCCAGTTTGTTTCTGAATTGTGGCAACTCTGCTCTTTGGCATTTTTCTTTTCATTTATTCATTCATTCATTGTTCATTCATTCATTCATTCATTCAGCAAATGAGTTTATTCTGTGCCAGGCACTGGAGTAATGGCAATGAACAAAACAAATAAAGTCCATGCACTCAGAACTTATATTTAATAGGGGGACATAGGTAATGGACAAATAAAAATATAATGGTGGCTGTTATTAGTGCCAAGATGAAAAATAAAGCAGGGTAAGGGCGCAAAGAGTAAAAGAAGGGAGTTGCCATTTTAGATACATTGATTAGAGAAGACATTTCTGGTGAGTTCACAAATGAAAAGACATCTGAGTGCCTGAGGGAATGCAGTGTCTGGACATAGCCCCGCTTCTGTGTTCTCATTGGTCCTGTCCAGGTTCAGTCTCCATCACGGCCCGCCCAGGAGTTTTCTGGCTCCATGCTTCAAACTTCGTATATCTTGGTCTTATCTGACCTCTTGTTCTCTTCATGCCCTGGAGTGCCCACTGCATGGTCCAGTTCACTGAACTCATTAGAGCTCTCGGAACACACCACGCTTTTCATTTCCTTAGATGTGTTTTCTGTGTGTTCCTTTTGCCTAGAATGTCCCTTCCTGAATGCCACTGCTGGGTGATCACTAGTTATTCTTCCCATATCCTTGTAAATTGCCTTAAATTTATGTTAAATAAGGCAAATAGGAATGCCAGTGAATAAAATTCAGTCTAAATTTTCCTTTTTTGGTGACATCTCTTTTGAAATACCCACAAAAATTTAATTTTTCCATCCTCAATACTGCCAAAAATGTTTTTATTGGAATCTATTGCAGGGGTTAGTAAATATTTTCTCTAGTGGACCAGAAAGTAAATATTTTAGGCTTTGTGGGTCATATGGCATCTGTCGCAACCACTCGGCTCTGCCACTGTAGCGTGAAAGCAGCCATAGAAAATATGAATGAATGAACATGGCTTCATTTCAAGAAAATTTGTTTACAAAAACAGGAGGCAGCATAGTTTGCCCATCCTTGATCTATTTCCATCTTGTATTGCATTGTGATTATTAGTTTATGTGTCTGCTTCTACAACTAATTTATGAGTTCTTTGAGGATAAGAACCGAGCAACCAGATATTATTAATTTTTGTGTGACAGATTTTTGTTTTTTCAAAGATGGTCATAATGACGTTTCCCATCCCTCCTTCTCTCCTGCAGTGTGATTCCCCCACTGACCTTCTCAAGATGGAGTCTAACTTCCTGCCCATGAACCTGGGATAGCTTGTAACTTTCTTGTCAACATAGAACATTGGGGAAGTGAGGCTATGTGATTTCAGAACCTAGTACTGAAAAGGCCCTGCTCTTTGGTTCTCTTGTAACACTGACTTGTGGGTATGTTCCCTCTGGGAACCCAGCCACTGTTCTGTCAGAAGCTGAGAACCCATGGAGGGGGCCAGGTATAGATGCTCAGATCAACAGTTCCAGCTGAGCACTATTTGAATCATTCCAATCCAGGTTCCGGACAGGTGAGTCAAGAGCCTTCTCATGACTCCAGCCCACATCCTCCATCCTGTTGTTCTAAGTTCCTCAGCTGAGGCCCCAGAGGGGAGTTGAATCATAGAGGAGTTGCTGCCCCCAATTAGCGATGACCAAACTGTAAACTTGTGAACACAGCAAATGACGATTATTGTTTTATTACTCCATTATGCTTTCTTTTAACTGAGATATAATTGATAAATTACATTGTGTAAGTTTAAAGTGTATAATGTGTTGCTTTGATACACATATATTACAAATGACTACCACCATAGCTGAAAGTTAATACAACTATTATATCACATAATTACCATTTCTTTTTTGTGGTGAGAACATATAAGATCTACTCCCTTAGCAACTTTGAGGTATATATACAGTGTTATTAACCATAGTTGGCATGCTATATATTAGATTCCATTAGGTTTTGAGATGGCTTATTACATAGTAAAAGGTAATTGGGACATAGCCCATATTATGAGATGCTGGTTCTATTTTTAATACCAAAGCAACAACAAAAATAAGAACCCAAATGTCATATTGTCTGTGTGATTTTTACTTTAAACTATTTCAGTATGTGATATACATGGGCATAATGTCATAGTAATCTAAGTCCTAGGGGACTTATACTAACATTTTGAGATGCTTTAACCAAGAATACATCTTCTAGGCAAAAGTGGTTAATTTAGCACTTAAAGCTCTCTAAGTAAAAACCCACATTCCAAAGAGTGAGCACCAGTGTTGTAAACATAGGCATCTAAGTCTGCACCATAGGGCTTGTTAATTTTCAGCATAAGAGATGTTAACAATAATATTTAATTGTTGAAATTAAGAGTTTTTAAAATTTGTGGTAAATTAGAAAGATTCAGTGGGCCCTACCTTCCTTGAGTAAATAAACTATAAAAAGTAACAGGCAAAGCAACAACAAATACTTGTAGTTAGGAACAAGTTCTAGAGCTCTATTTGGTTCTGTGTTCCCTGCTTAGTGAAGGACCAGGTCACCTAATGAGACCTAATAAAACTAGAAGATTTGCTGATTCTGCTCTCAGAATATCATTCATCTGCCTGAGAGGGAACTCGTCTTGCAACGTGATTGTTGGAGTATATTGTTCAGGACAAAGAACAGGGACTCCTCTTAGAGTCACCAGGTTTTGTTCCTGATTACTATTCAATTTTATACATGGCAAAATTTGGTCTAAGATTTCTAGTGTTACATTCATCTAGTAGTGAGTTTTTAGAGGTGACAACCTTGCTTTTAATCTGACAATTTGTTGATTGACCAAATTAGCTTGGGTTGGTTTGCAACACTGAAATATTGATATCCTTACCCAATAAAGGTGATCGAAATATTTTTCAGCTTCTATTTTGCTATAATTTTAGGGAAAAAGAGATCTTTTTGTTAGACAATGTGTCAACTGGGAGCAATTGCTGTTGATGATGTGGTAGACAACACACTTCAATGAGCTTATTAGTCACCCTCATGCTATGCTGTTTCTGTGGTTTCTCCTGGAAGGTGACACAAGCATCACCTAGTGTGGGATTTAGAATTATGGACTGAGCGAGGCAGGCTGGTTAATGAACAATGACAAGGAGACACCCTGTGGGATTCATGAATAGCATCGCTTAGCATGGAATAATATGTATGCACCTTCGAATGCCACTTTGTTTTTTCCTGCATGCTACTGAAAGACAATTTTTGATTTGCAGATGCTAATGAATGTGGAATTGGCATTTAACTTTCTAGATGTGTTATTTGTTTGAGAGCAATGTAAGTAAAAAGCCCTGCAGTGTGTACTAATGGCCTACAGCCTCTCTACAGGAGATGCACACCCGCACTCTACCGTACTCGATTACCAGTTAGCCAGCCTTAAGAGGTCTCCCTGGCTGCAGAGAGCAAAGAGCTGCACAGTTTGTCACTCTGGCACGGCTGGCTGCTTTCTCTTCTGATTTGCAGCTGTGTCCTCCAGATCTCCTGAGATGTCCCACAGGCATCTAAAAAAACCAATGGTCCAAAGCCAAACGCATCATTTCACCGACTCCAGCCCCCCCTTCTTCTTGTGCTCCCTGTTTCAGTAAATGACACCACCATCTGCCCAGGTGCACAAACCAGAAACCTCTGGGTTCTCTTTGACCTTTCTCACAAGCTGCACCCAACCAACCTCAGGTTCTGTTGGATTTAACTTCAAAACAATGCTCAAAATACATCCACCTCACTCTTCCCACAACCATAACCCAGTCCAGAGTGCCATGATGTCATACCTGGATGACCTAATACTTCCTGATCTCTTGTATCCTCTTGCAGTAGGATGTTAGTGGAGATAAAAACGTATTGATTTTATTCCTGTATTTTTTTACTTCCTTTTCCCCATTAAGCATGTACAGTAATATCAACAGTAAATATGTACCGTAAAGAATGGGAAGAGCAAGACCTCAAATATTCAATAATAAATTGTAGGACTGCATTACTTTATGAGCAATGAAATGCCTGGGGTACAGCTGCATAGCTAACTGGCTAGGAATTCTGTGGCCTGTCTGGGTCATTCTGATGGCAGTGGTTCACTACAGCTTACATATCTATAGGGACCTTCCTGAGTGCTGTGCCTGAATACTTTAATGAGGATGGCAGAAATTCCAGGTTTGTTGGCAAAAATCTACCCTCCTCCCTGCTCTATGATCTGGGGCTGCCTGCCATCTTTCCTTTCAGTCTTGCTCTTACTTCGATTTCATTCCCCCACTCTTCCCAGGCAGTTATCATGATGGACCTTCCCTTGTTTGAGAATGGGAGCTGGAAGGAGGATTTGAGGTCATGGTGTCATGTTATGGAAGAGTTATGACATCAGAGGGCATGTTATCATGAATTTTTTGTTGTGCTCTTTGCTTCAGGAAAGGGATATAGAAGATAAGAGAACAAAAATTCTTGATTTTGTTCCCATAACTCTATCAATAGATTCTGAAGTGGATTATGGAAAAGACAGCTTATCATGCAACACATACACATGCACATACACACTAGTACATATGCCAGTCATTTTTAAACTGATTTAATTTCTGTACTAATGGGAAAACTAAGTATGTAGATAAAACTCTAAACTGAATAAATATGTGTTGTTGTAAGCATTTCCTTACAAAACTAATTTCTTTCATGGTGGAATCTCAAGTCCCATGAAACTGTGAATCTGTTTTATTTAAATTCTTGTTTTGGCAAAATTTCCTATGACTGCATCACAAATGAGTGGCAGAGTGTTTCACCAGGGGTGGCCTGATGGCAGGGGCAGCCGTGAGCCTCAGCACAATTGACTGTGTATTATGCCTCTGGGTGTCGTGGCTCAGTGAGACCCTCAGACAGGGTGTAATTCTTCCCAGAAAAAGTGAAGTCCCACGAGGATAAAAAGAAAAGCCAAGTAGAGGTCTTTGGATAATTTTGAACTAAACAATGTGAATTGGATATGGGTGTGTGAGTCATGCATATCAGGAAAAGTCATGGCTGAAATGAAGCCAGCATCTCCTTCTCACATTATGACTGTGATCCCTTGCTAAAGTAAGTGTAAATAGAATTTTTGTAATGAGGATCACATTTAAATGTGCTAAAAAAGCTAGTGATTACATAAGGACTCATGAGGGAGATTCCTTTCTAAAATGAATACGTAATTGCATATGTAGGACTGTGAGCTATGTTTGGTGTCATTATGCATAGGTTTCCTGGACATATGATTCATTTTCCAATGAGCCTAAAAATCCATAGATTGTAAGATGCACCATTATTTTATGCTCCACCAAAAATGGAAGTAGTCTGACAAATGAAGTAATGCTTGATAACATTTTATTTTATATGTATTGAAAGAGTTCCTAGACCAATTTAGATATAGATTTTTACTCTCTATCTAGTGCAGTAATTTTCATTTTAATCTCAGAATTGCCTTATCCTCTTAAAAATTATTGAGGAGCTCCAAGAGCTTTAGTTTATATAAATTTTATTCATTGGTATTTACAGTATTAGAAATTAAAACTGAGAAAAAAATTTAAATATTTAATAATTACTTTAAAACAATAACAAATCCATTAACATTATATATTAAACTAAATAATCTATTTTATAAATATATATTTTTTAAAAATTTGTGTGAATAGTAGCATTGTTTTACATTTTTCTAAATCTTTTTAATATTAATACCTAATTTAATAGAATTTGGCTGGATTCTCATATCTATTTCTTCATTCAACCTATTATACTATGTTGTTTTGGTGGAAGTATATGAAAAATATCTAGCCTTTATCTGGAAAGATCTATCTATCTATCATATCTGTATGTATCTATCATAGATTATATATCTGAATTTTGACAGCCTTTAATAACCTTTTCAATAATTGTGATTATTCTTCTTCGATACTACACAAAAACCTGACAAATGGTATTTTCTTAAATATTAGTTGTAATATCAAATCTGAAACCGTATCAAAAACTTGCATACTCTGTTACATTAGCATCCAGTGGTCTGTTTGGCATGTTGAATGAGTGTCTTGCTCATCTATGATTTTGTAGCAACATGCAGTGGCCACTTGGAAAATATTGGTCCACTGCATTATGTCAGTCCCCTGAACGAGCACACAAGATGAATGGAGATGGGACCACTGGGATCAAAAGTACATATAGGGGTGCACAGAAACAATACAAGGTTTAGAAAGATGTAATCAGGGAGGAGAACCAACAGTGTCAACTGCACTCGGAAAATATTTATTGATCACCTACTATGTGCTAGTTACTGTTCAAAGCTCTGAGGATTCAGTGGAGTATAAGACTGCAGGGCTTCTGTGCTAATGGGGAAGATGGCAAGTCAGGTGATACACGAATAACTTACAGTAACATGGCGAGACATGTTATGAAGACTACAAGGCAAGGGAATAGGCAATGATTATGGGTGCTAGATTAGGTAGGTTACTCAGGGTAAGCTAAATAAACAAATTATGTGAAAGATGTATTTTAGTTTCCATGGAGCTAGCCTTTGGGAAGTACTGGCATTGTGTACTGTTTCTCCCTAACCCTGGGAACTTCTTTCACATGGTGTTCATGGAAGGGAAGTGAGCCTCCTATTTGAATAAAACCATCACAATAGGTATTCTTGACATAAGAACAACAAACATAAAATAAATGGTCTTTACATTTTTTCCCCTCTGCATTTATTTCTAAATGTTTTGAAGCCAAGTATTTGGGGAAGCAAAGGAAAAAGAAAATTAAGTTTGTATGTTAAGAATTCTGAAAATGTATATTGGTAAGCTTCTTAATTCTGCTTAAGGAATTTTAAAAAATCTACGTTACTTGGGGAAGAAGGAGTAGAAAAGGAGGAAAACACAGTCATCTGGCTTATAAAACTATCTTTGTTGTTTTTAAACTGAAGATCCGGAGACTCTAAATGACACAATAGACTTTGTAAAGAAAGGTGTGATGTGAGAAGGTCATAGTGGTACAGAGGGGACAAGCCAGGTCAAATACCAGATCTTCTGTTTCAGAGGGAACTGGACTCTTGTCCCTGATTCAAGCTAAAACTCACAAGTGACTGCCCATCTATTAATATCTGGGGTTATACTTGTGGGGAATTTTACTGGAAATGCAATTTTAGAAATTCTTTCTCCTGATTATTTAACCTGAACCAACTTTTGATAACATCATTTCATTACTGTCTTACCACCCTCCAATTTCTCTTTGGTCTTTTGGGCCAGAGAAATGAGCAAGAGTTGATGGTGGAAGGGTATAAATAGGAATTTGCTAGAAGAAATCAAATAGTTTCCTTTCTTTCTTAGTCTGCATTATAATTGTTTCAGTTTTTCTAGTAGTGAAGAGAGAAAGTAAGACATAGATTAAAATGGTCCTACTGTGTAATTTTTAATAGGTAATGTTTCCCAGCTATGTTTTATTAGAAAAATATATATTATGTTAAGAAATTAAATGGTTTGAGGATTTTGAAACTTCATCAAATAGCATTCATACCATTATCAAAACATCAATATTCATCATAATTTAAAATTTAACCAGTAATCAATTAATTTAAATAATTTAATGTAATAATATTGAAATGAATTGTGTGGCAATGCCCCTCAGGTACCTATTTTAAATGTAAAAAAGTACATTCAATGAACAATGAAATATATAACAGCAAAGGGGTCAGATATTTCCCTCCTTTGGCAGCCTAACTATGAAGAGAAAATCTCCTGGAGATCGTGAAATTAGAATATATCAAGAGCTATTTATCACTCAACAAATATTTATTGATCACCTAACTGATTTAGGTGGTGAAGATACAATGGTGACAACCACAGACAAGCCCTGCCCTTATTGAGCTTACATTCTAGAGGCGGGTAGGGACACACACACGCATATTATGTATGACTAGTGTGGCCAAGAAAATAAATGGAGCAATAGAATATAGAGCAAGGGTTGACACACTTTTTCTGTAAAGGGCCAGATAGTAAACATTTAAGCTGCAGGCTATACAATCTCTGTCTCAACTTCAACTACTCACCTCTGCAATATGTGAATGAATGGACATGGCCATGTTCCAATAAAACTTAACTTACAAAACAACAACAACAACAATAGGTGGTGGGCCAGATTTGGACTGAGGGATGTAATTTAGTGACTCCTGAAGTAGAGTGGCACTTGGGGTGGGAGATGGTGACTTCAGGCTGGGTGGCTCAGGAGCTCTCCTCTGAGGTGGCAGCATTTGGAATGAAAGTAGGACGATAAGAAACCAGCCCTGTGAATCTTGGGCGAAGAGCACTCCAAGCAGAGGGAGTAGCTGGGTCGAAGGTCCTGCAGGAGGAACAGGCTTGGTCTCCTTGTTGTGAGTGGCTGCCTCAGTTTTGTTACGTAATGCTTGGCGTGCCACTGACTTCTCTGAGCCTGTTTTTCATGAATAGGAATGATAATAGCACTGTGCTTACAGGCAGTTTGTGAAGTGACGTGAAAAGAGTGAAAACATTTTTGTGGGCAAATATTAGGGAGTATTATTAATAACTAGGATTTAGAAAAATAGTTGTGAATAAACTTCAATAGAATCCGGAGTTTGGCACCAAAGTATTTTATAGCAGCTCTTCATATTTTTTTCCACTGGATTTGTTATTTCATCTGCAACTTACTATACTGTATATTAAAGCGTAGTCACCAATTTACTCCTTGCCAACTGCTTCTCAATTTTATTTGCCAATCTTATCAGTATTTATGAAAAATTGTCATTGTTATTCTCTATGTGTGTTTAACAAATAGTTATTAAATTGATTTTTTATTGCCTACAAGCAAAAAAAAAAAAATACTGTGAGACCCACAGCCTTCCAAGTTTCTTTGCCATGAAAGCCTTCTAGGCAGCTAATGAGCCATCACCCCGACAAAGCTAGGCCTCGGAATTCCTGCCTTATATTTTCAAAGGGCCAGGAATAGCACGGCCTATAGGTCCGTTCGTGGCATGTCATTGTGCTGCTGGAGCATGTCTCCTCTTATGTCTATTCCCCCAGCACACGCTTTACCCCAGGCTTCTGTCCCCATCTCAGTTCTGCAGTCAAAGTTCATACCACCTCTGTGCTGCTGTCCCTCTCTGCCCCGAGCAGTCCTTTAAGTGTGTGGGATGGCAGTGTGAGGAAGAGAAGTGTGCCTGGGGAGCAGTACCGCTCAGTGCTTAGGGTTGTCAGCTTAGAGAATAGTCCAAGAGACCACTGCTTCATGTTGCCCGTTGGAGAGCTGAGTGGAATGAGAGCAAACCTGCAACAGATGCTTATCTCAAAAGTTTCTCTTATTAACCAAGGAACTGTCCACCAAAAATGTGGAAACAAGAAAGAAACTAGGTTCTGTTCTGTTGTAATAATGTGACTTCCTGACTCTATGGGAAAAAAGTACAATGATTTTAATAAATATTTTCTCCCTCATTGTGGGTTTAGACTGCCCATGAGCGTTAATGCTTGTCCCTGAAGGGAGTGTGATGGACTTATTGTAATGGGTCTACCTTTGAATCAACAGGTGTTACATAAACAGGTGTGTAGGTGTGTGCTCTCAGTTTACCCTGTGGGAAACTCTAAAAAGGGGACTGAGTTGGAGGGCTATGTTGCCCCTGGAGAGCCCCTCCTCTCCCCATCCCTGGTTGTCTGTGGGCACATGAGGAGTCGTAGACATTGTTGATTGTCTTACTGAAGACCCTGCTGAAAGGCTCAGGTGTGGTATGCACTCTAATGGGGAGGATGCATTCTAGGGTGATAATAGACCCCTCTGGGTGAGGGACACAGTTTTTCAGAAGGTGATGAAGAGTTCCCTCCTGAAAACTAGAGGCGAGAATCTCCTTTAGGGAGAAGTTTTTTTTTGTTTTTTTTTTAAGATTTTATTTATTTTTAGAGAGAGGAGAGGGAGGAAGAAAGAGAGGGAGAGAAACACTGATGTGTGAGAGAAACATCGACTGGTTGCCTCTTGCAGGCCCACAACTGGGGACCTGGTCCATAACCCAAGCATGTGCCCTGACCAGGAATGGAACTGGTGCCTTTTGGTTTGCTGGACAATGTCCAACCTATGGAGGGCTGAGGGAGATCTTTAGTTATGAAGGCATTGGATTCAGAATGAAAACAGGTTCATTCTGAGCCCAAGTGGAAGCCCTGTTTTGAAGAATTAACATTTTAGGTGCCTGTTGCCTTTAGATTCTGAAGAAAGTCAAACCAGCATTCAGCTTAGCTTTTTTTCTTTTTTTGCCTATGTTCCCTTTAAAGTCACCTTGATCCTTCACTAAATGAGGACCAACCAAAATGGCTGGTATAGGTAATTTGGGGGAGCTGGAATGCAGAGTCAAGGCAGTAAAAGGGAGGGTCTGGGCTGTGTCTACAGACCCTGGAAAGGAACAGTGGGGTCATGAGTGGGGTCCTCAGCACAGAGAGGGGCACCGAGATTGTCAGTCCTGAGACAAAACTCTGTCTTGGGAGCTTCTGAAAACCTCGTGGGAATGCAGAAGGTAGACTGGGAAAATTACAAGTGTAAAGTATAATTTATCAATAACCAGACCACTTGAATTTTAATTTATGATTAAAACCTTATGCTGGAAGACTATAATTCTGGTGACATTCAGTCATTAGCCAAGATATTAGGCAAGAAAGTTTTCATTCAGGGATAAGAAACTTGGTTGCACTTCTGGAATCACATGCCCTGGACTATTATTCTCTTCATCTTCTGTGAGGCCTGGCCCAGTGAATGGCAATGGCAGAATTTACTACCTGAAAACCAGGAAGGCAAAAATAGCTATGTCATTGGCCCATGTGGTAGAGAGCCAAAAAGTGTGCATGTGCTGAATAAAGTACAGGGGTGGGCAAAAGGAGGTTTACAGTTGTGAGTATATAAATCAGAGTTTATTTTTGTATTATTATTTATTTTTGTATTATATATTTTTCCATACAAACAATTGCAAACCTACTTTTGCTCGCCCCTGTCTTTCTGCCTGTCCTCCCAAAGGAGGGCCCCTTCCTTCTACTAGGTATCTCCAAAGAGCACATGAAGACATTGTGAATACATTGCGAATAAGATGCAGTCAGAGATGAATCAAAATATCCATGATGCTGATTATAACAGATCAACAAAATGAATGTGTTTTCTCTAAAATGCATGTGTGTACTTACTTCAATCTTCTAATTGATTTGATATGCAGTCCACACGTGCTGAGGCCCTATTTTGAGAACTACAACCACTTGTAGTCAATCATTACAAACACTCCCTTGCAAACCTCTCTCATTTCATACTACCTGTTTGGCAAAACCGTAGCCCTGGATCAATCCAATTCTGCCTTGCACCTGTGCAGCTGAAAGTGATGGGGAAATAACACCCCACACTTAGATGTTAATTGAATTAATGATCATAAACTTCAAGTGGGATTTTAATGCCATACTTCTCTGTTCCATTCACTCTTCTATGAGTTTTTTCCTCCCTCTCCCCTTCTCATCCTTCTCTTTCTTCCCCTCTTCCACATCCTTCTTGATAAATTGAGGTTTAATTTATGCTCAAAGAAATGCGCAGATTATAAGTTCGATGATTTTGACAAATGCCTGCATTGAGTAACCCACACCCTTTTCAGGATTGGCCAAAAAGTTACATTGGCTTGGCCAAAAAGTCCGTTGGGTAATATGGCTCTTGTAGAGCTTGGTTGTCTTTAACTTCATCTGAAACAATTTTGTTAGATCGTATTGTGACAGTTGTCATATCAGCATGCATTAAAAAAACTTATCAAAGTTGGTGAATTTTTGTGTAGCCATTTTAATATTGAAGATGGAAGAAAAAAAATGCAATGTTTTTGGCATGTTATATTTTATTATTTCAAGAAAGGTAAAAATGCAACCAAAATGCAAAAAAAGATTTGTGCAGTGTATGGAGAAGTTGCTGTGACTGATCAAAGGTGTCAAGAGTGCTTTGTGAAGTTTCGTGCTGGAGACTTCTTGCTGGTCGATGCCCCATAGTTGGGTAGACCAATTGAAGTCGATAGGGATCAAATCAGGACATTAATTAAGAACAATCAACATTATACCATGTGGGCGATAGCCATCATACTCAAAATGTCCGTATCAATAAAGTTATTGGTGAAAATGAAAAGTGTCTTTTATTTTACAGAAAAGGTTAAACGAACTTTTTGACCAACTCAATAGAATACTACCATCACTCCAGAGGTTCCTTGAAGTCCCTTCCCAGTCGGTTCCTAACCCCACCCCCCTAGAGGCAAACACTGTTCTGATTTCTATCTTGAGTGGCTTATCTCACACCTTTTCCTTTCTTCTCAAATCTTTAACTCCTTTTCCTCATCCCCACCCTCAGCGGATGATCTTGTCTTCTGCTTTAGGGGGCAAATGAAAGCAGCAAGAAGAGACCTTTCATATGCTTCCCCTGCAGCTCCTTCCCATCTACTAGCATTTGCATCTGCACCCGTTCTGTCTGCACCCGGACCTGGACGTTCGGTCTGTGCTCCTGTCCAGAGCTAATCACCGCCCGCTCCTCTCATGCAGTAGAAGTACACTCCAGCAATTCTTTCCCTTTTCTCTTATGTAATTTTTTATACACTGCTGAACCCACTCTCCTCAGCATTTACCTCTATGCTATTTTTATATTCCTAAAGGAAAAATAAAACAACTCTCCTTGACTCCACCACTACTACTAGCCCTCATTTCTTTGCTCTTCATTTTAGCAAAAATCAAAGTGAAGTTTATATTCTCTGACTTCAGTCCTTCTTTCCTATTTGGGGGAGAATCTGAAATCCTTTCTATTCAGGCTTTACTCATTCCATGTCATGGAACCTGCTCTTCTCAAGGTCACCAAATGACCTCCACACTTTGAAATCCAAAAGAAATTCTCAGTCTTTGATAGGATTTCACGCAATTGGCCTCTTCCCTCTTATAAAATGTCTTCACTTGGTGTTCACAACACTCTTTAAGGTTTCCTTACTGTTCAGTTCTTCTCAGTCTTACTCTCCCTTCCAACTCCTTTGTTTTCTTCTTTAACTTTTTATTTTGAGATGCATCAGGCTCAGCCCTTGGTCTCCAACCTTTCTCTGTCTAATTGCTGCTAGAAATTGCAGTGGGCTCATGGCTTTAAATACCAACCACATGATGATGTTTTCCAAAGTTATGTCTCTAGTCTAGATGCCTGACTGAAATCCACACTTAGATTATCTAACTCCCCACTTGATAACTCTGCGAGAATGTCTGATAGACAGCTAGACCTGAACATGCCCCAAACTGAACTCCCGATCTTCTATTATAGCCTACTTATAGCTTGGACATTTAGGTGGATAGCAATCCTTCCTTGGGGTTGTTCAGACCAAAACCTTTAAGTAATCCCTGACACTTTTCTTTTACTTATACCCCCACATCCAATCTGAGGCAGGTTAGTAAAGAAGCTAGGAAATGTCCTTGGCAAGTGGAATGGGGAAACAGACAGATAGCTGAACAAACTGGTGGAGCAACTTCCAGCCAGAAACAGAAAGTTACCAGGGTGGAAAGCCCCCGCTGCCTAGCAGTGGGCAAAACTGGTTCCCGATTTCACGCCCAGGGTGGCCTTTCTTCTTCTGCTGCTGACCAATCAGTAGGAACCACAACCCTGAAAGGGCACACCTGGGAAGGCAGAGATCTTCCCTAAAATCTCCACTTTTGCAAAAGCAGATAAAACCTTTCAAGACAAGGAAACCATTGTGTGCCCTCCCTGGGGGCATGCCCACTTGAATCTTCTTTTTGAGTGAATTTTCCTTTAAATTCTAAGAGTCCCCACAAGACTTGTAACTAGGGGAGCAATGGGCAGCAGCAGCTCGTCCTGGGCTAGCCCCCTGAAACTGTCCCCAAGGCTCCTTTTCTCTGACTCTAGTAAGCTAACAGCAGCCCCGTCTTGGCTCACCTCTTTCCCATAAAGTTTCTAGGGAGCCAAAGCAGACACTGCCTAGGCTCTCTCCTGTTGCTCCTTCTGTCCTAGGTCCTCCTTTGTCTTACTGTCCCCAGCTTTAATGAATGCACTCTCATAATCACCTGGTATCATGCTGTGAAACCTTTCCTGCAGGAAGTCAAGAACCCACACACTACAGGCCGGTCCAAGGCAGACCCATTCTGGCCCAGTTCCTGTCTGGTAACAAATCCATCAAGAAATTCTGTTGGCTTGGTATGGCTGATAGTATTACTTTTCTCCTAATAATCTAGTTTCTATTGTTGCCATGCCCTCCCCACCCTCATGCAAGATTAAATATCCCTACTTTGTTGAGTTTAGGAGTAGCTATCTGACTTGCTTTAGTCAAATAAATGTGGGCAGGATTGATGGGTATCATATTCTGTGGTTGTAATAAGAGCTAATGTGTATGTTATATTTATATATATTTGCCATGTCTTCTTTCTCCCTCTGCCACAACGTCCCACAGTGTTCCAGATAGAGGTCACTCTGCCAGCCTGGACCCAGAGCCAGGTCACAAGGAGCAGAGCCACAGCTGACGCATCCTGGACACAAAGTGTTGCAAGCTGTTGGTTTTGGAGTCTCTTGTTACCACTGCATAACTACTTATGCTGACCAATACACCCTCCGAAAAGTATGCAGACTCTGATGACTTCTGCTACTATCCTGGTTCGAGCCATTGTCATCTTGAGCCTGGATTAAACTGATCGCTCTGCATCTTTCCTGAGCCTCCCATGGCCAATTCTGAATAAAGCAGCCAGAGAGATCTTGGTAAAACCTTTTATTTCTCTTTTCAAAACTCTGTAGTGGTTCCTGGTTTCACTTAGAGTGAGAGCCAGTCCTTACGAGGCCTAAGCGGCCCAGAATCATTGGTTCCCCTTTACCTTTCCATGATACTCCAATTTATAATAAAAATATATATTTGGGCTTCATTCTGTTTCTGGCACAGAACTCCTAAATCCCTTGCAATTTCCTAAGTGATGGGAGCAACAATGTGTTCTTGTTATGTTAATGAGGTGACTTTTAGATCTCACCTGTAGGTGGTGGCTGGTTGCCAGTAGGAGCCAAAAAGTTGCCATGTGGTTAGAGGATTGGAATTTTTAGTCCTACCTTCTGGTTTCTGGGGAGGGCCAGCAGGTTGAGGTTGAATCAGTTGCCAATGACCAATGATTTAATCAATTATGACTCCATACTGAAACCTCCATAAAAATCCGAAAGAACAGTTCATTGGCCTTTTTTTCCAAACAGCTTCTGCACTGGGGAACCAGAAGGCCTCCATGGGCCCCTGTGCTGGGCCCTCGGCTCTGTGAGGGCCTCATCCTGTGGTTCTCTTCATTTGGCTGTTGATTTATATCTTTTAATCTAGTGAGTAAATGGGTTAATCTAATTAATCTAGTTAATCTAGTGAGTAAATGGGTTTTCCTGAGTTTTGTGACCCATTCTAGCAAATTAATCAAGGCTGAAGAGGTAGAGGTGGGAAGCTCTGATTTATGGCCAGTTTGTGAGGAGGACAGGCAACATCCTGGACTTGCGATTACCATCCTGAGTCGCTGGAACCTCCAATTCGTAGCTGGTGAGTCAGAAGCACAGGTAACAACTTGGGCTTGCAACTGGTGCCCGAAGTGGAGGGAGGTCTTGTGGGACTGATCCCTTTATCTGAGGAATGTGATTCTATCTCCCAGTGGTAGTGTCAGAATTAAGATGAATTCACCCTGCTGGTGTCGGAGAACTGCTGGTTGATGTGGGAAAGCCTAAACACGCACACACTCACACTCACACTCAAGTTGGAACCAGGTCCGGGGGCCTTCTTCATCTCACCTCTCACTGTCCTCCCCCTCGCTCCCTGTGTTCCAACCTCACTGGCCTTGCTTGTTCCCTGGCTCAGCAGGTACCTTCTCACCTTAGTGCTTCCCTGTGAACTCTTTTGCCTAAAATGCTCTTCCCCTGATACCCTCATACATGGTTTCCTTTCCTCCTCCAAGCCTTAGCTCAAGTACCACCCTCGCTGAGGCCCGTCTTGACCTCTCTAGTGACAGTTGTGTCCCTTTCACCTTCCCCCTTGGCACCTTTGATCTCCATTACCCTGGTCTGCCTGTTTTCTACACTGCACTTATCACCTTTAACATACTCTGTTATTTACTTTTTACATATATTTAGTGTTTCTTGTTTATTGCCTGCCTCTCCCATTTGAATGTAATTTCCACAGGGGTAGCGATCTTTGTTTTGTTCACGGATTGTACTGCTTGGCTTTGTCAGCGACAGCACACGAAAACATTTAATACTCAGGCAAAATAGGGAAAACATTTACTGTAGAAGACAGTGAAGCTAGAGGAGGTGATGCTGGAAGGAAGAGATGGCTACGCAAACAACACAGTGGGATCAGGACCCATCCTCACACAGCTCAGAGAGCCAGGAATCAGGGGCGCTTGATGGGTTATCAGCTGGGGCAGCAGTGATACCTGTTACTCCTCTCATTGGGAGCAAGATGAAAAATTCTTGTCCTGCCCACATACTGCTTGGGCCTGCCTTTTCCCCTTCTCTTCTCTTCTCTTCTCTTCTCTTCTCTTCTCTTCTCTTCTCTTCTCTTCTCTTCTCTTCTCTCTCTTCTCTTCTCTTCTCTTCTCTTCTCTTCTCTTCTCTTCTCTCTTTTCTTTTCTTCCTTTCTTAACTTATAAATAATTTATTTACTTGATTGAAAGCCTTTTTATGGTACATATGATGTTTTACATAGTTGATCTCAACTTTATTCACACTAACATCAGTGAGTTGTACTTGTGTTTCTATGCTTGAGACTCCACTCAATTGCTACTGTTGCCATCGGTTTGTTTTCTTTCAGGATCAATGTGGGTACTTTCATAGAAAATCTTAGTTTTAATTCCTTCTCTCGCGATTCTTTCCTGGATTCTTAGCTTTGCATAATTATACCTTCAATGGAACCAGCAACCTATGGTCACCAAGATATATCTTCCTACTCCAATATCACATGATCTTCTAATTCTACTAGTTAACAAAAAGTGTCCAAAGCCAGCCACAACAGAGCCTTATGAACCATATAATACCACATGCACAAGGAATGTTCTCAACATCTAAAATTCCTAGAAGCTTAAAGGGCTCCCCTTCCAGGCTTGCCAGTCTCATTTGTGACTGTCATGGAGGCTACTTGGGTGTCTCATACTTCAGCTATCCCATAGTTATTTAAGGTGCTAGTTTTAACCTGTTACATAGCTGTTTTTCTTATGTATGAGTATGTAACCCATCCCTGCCTCTCTTGTTCATCCATGACCATGGACCCAAGTTCTCCCATGGTGGGTAAACAATGCAACTCATTGATCTGGATCAAGATCCTAGAATAATGCCTGGTATATGGTAGTTGCCTGATAAATTTGTTGAATAAAGGAGTTCAGGAGAACAGCCAAGTCCAGACATAAAAGAAACATTTTCTTAAAGTAAAGCCTGGCTATTCAATCAGGCTGCGTGCAAGCTCTGTCAGATAAGGCTGGGTCACGATAACTATGAGGGGGAAAGCTGTCTGACTGAAGCTTGACTGTGGGCTTATTTCCCAAGAAAACACTGGACTATTTGGGACCTCGGACAAAAGTTCAAGTGTAATTTTACTTAAGGTCTTTAAATGACTAAAATGTAATAATTGTTGACACAACACTAGTTAACTTGCAGTTAGTGATAAAGAACATGACATCTGGAGCCTGATTAGGTTCAAATTCCAGCTCTCCTACTGAACAGCTGTGTGGCCTTTTGCAAGTTACTTAACCTCTCTGTGACTCATTTTCTTCATTTGTAAAATAATGACAACATTCATTCCTACCTCATAGGGATAGTGCGAACTAAATAATTTAATGCAAAAATTAAGCTAAATAATTTAAGGTTAGCGTTTATATCATTGCCCCACACAGGAAGTAATAGATACTTGCTGTTGTCATTTTGATGTACATAATCCTTAACTTCTTTTAATTACCTACCTGATGTGCTAAGTGGGTTCTAAAAGCCAGCAAAAAGACTGAATTCCTTAAAATGCTCTTGCCTGAATGTCTGTCCCCTGTATGGTGTGCTTGATCACAGTTGTCCTATTAGTCTCATGTTTAGGTTTTAATAGGTAGGGGTAAATAGTAGAACAACTTTTGTTCTTTTAAAACAGTATTTAGATTCTTTGTTACCGTCAAATCCTCTTTCTAAATCTATAATCCTCAGCCTTCTCAGATAAGAGGGAGAGGCCCAAAGGAAAAGCAGGTTTTTGCTAGAGACTCCAGAAAGAGGGACCTTTTCAGGATGTGTGAAGATGTGCGTTAAAGAAGAAAGGAGAATTTTTTCTTAATATTTTTTGTTTTCTAAAATATGACTAATGTATAATTTAAAAAATTACAGTGTAAAAAAATCATGCCAAAACTCCCTTGTTAAACGACTGGAAGAGCTACCAAAGGAGGACCAGCTCAGTTGGCTCCTCTAGATCTTGGAACATGAAGGAGTGAGGAAGGGAAATGTGTGAGAAACAGGAGTGAGAGCTGGGCTTTCCTACAAATCTGAAATAGTTTGGAAAAGTGAAAAGAAAATCAGGAGAACAGGAAGACTCTTGGCAGACCAATGAACCGTGTTCAAACACCTGCTGTGCGCAAATTACTCTGCTAGATGCCCTGCGAGACGTGGCAATGAATAAGGCAAGGTCTCTATCTTCCTGTTGCGTCTAAACATGCAATTAGGGGGAGGAAATAGGCTCTCTAGCAAATGTGTCATCCCCTTCTTCGGAGAGAAGAAGCCTTTTAAGATTACAATGCCAGTGCTTCTCAGAGTATCCTTTGCAGATCAAGGGCATCAGGAATACCAGGGCTGATTATGAAAATGCAGATTCTCAGGCCTCTCCATTTCTGTGGGGTCCGAATACCTGGAGCCCAGAGCCAAAGGACCTGGTTTTTAATCAAGCACTAGTATACGATTTAAAATGCTAGAGCTCCTGGTGCTTTGTGGTAGGTACCAAATTTAAAAGAGAAATTACTTTGCCCTGGAGGAAGGGGATGGACAGTTTTCTGGAGGAGAATGTGAACTGAGGCTCTTGCCAGGTTCTGCTAACTGTGACAAAATGGAGGTGGTATTCCAGGAGCGAGGAATGGCTGCTCCAGTGAAGTGCATGGGGGCGGTGACTACAGTACAGGGAGAAGATACGCTCTGAGGTTTCTGACCAACCCATGGTGCAAACAGGCAACGGGTTTTCCCTTTTAAATGGCCATTCTGCAATCTCTCAGGCCTCTCTTCCTGGTGCAACCAGTACGACACTGGAGAAGAATTTCACCATGGACAGAGGATTTTGCTTTGTGCTCATCTGCCATTGAATGAACTAAACTCTCCAGCTTTGGACCTCTTGTCAGGTCATCTGTTCTCTTAACTTAAGCAGAATGGTGAGAATTTGTTGCCTTTCAGGCTGGAATTTGGCTCTTCTCACCACTTGAGTTACCACAAGCTGACTATATTTGCAAATGGAAAATAGCCCACTCAGTGCTACCCTCACCTAGGGCAGAGCAGCGTGCCCAGACCAACACGTGTCATACCAGGTGTGTTTGCCCTCTCGGGTGGCCTGTGGGTTGAGTGAGTGGCCTGAAGCAGGGAGATCAGATGTTACTAAACAGAAGTGCCTGGATCAACTGTGGAGTTGATAAGGGGGTTGGTACCTCCCTTACTACAGCACCCAGATGTTCTCAAACGACTGAACAACAAGCAGATAATGACTGACCCTACTATTGATTCAGTGCTGTCCACCTTTTCGGATTTCTGGCTGATGCTCTTTGAGGCATAGAAGGGCTGAAAGCCTGGTGCTCATTTTCCTGTGAAGCCCGGGCCCTGGGCTCACCACTCTGTAACCCCATAACTACAACCCTGTCGAAGACTGGTGCCACCACCCTTCTGGCTCCCACCATCATGGGGTAGGAGAAACATGGAACTGAGAGTAAGATAGAGACACAATGCGATGGACGTGAAGGTGTGCTGACCAGATATCCCTCCCAAGAAGGACTTGTGGTTCCAGCTCCTGGAGTGCCATCAGTAGTCAGTTGTCAGCTGTCAGCCCTGTGGTGTCTGTCTCGGCTGCAGAGAGCCACGTTCACATCCGATGACTGATGGAGGCATGTGTATAAAGCCCCAGCTATTTGGCCCAGTGCCAGGCAACTCAAATGGGCCTGCCAGCCCTGCTAGCCTTCCCTTCCTTCCTCGGGTGCTAATCCTGAGGACATTCCCTGATAAACAATGGCAACTCCAATTCCATTTCAGAGGCTGCTTCCCAGAGAGCCCAACTTGCAACACCAGTTTGAATTTCAGATCAGCTACAGGCACACCTCATTTTGTAGTGCTTCGGGTCATTGTAATTCACAGATGTTGTAGTTTTTACAAATTAATGGCAAGACCCTCCATTAAGAAAAAGAGGTGGCTTGCTTTCCTGCTGTAGTCTGGAACAAAACCCGCAATGTCTCCAAGTATGCCTGTACTAGGAACCCGGTGATCTTGGGGAAATAATAGCCTATTTTCTGTAAGACTTCACTTCATTATCTGCAAAATAGGAATAATAGTAACTTCGTTAGGATTGTTGGGTTAGGAATGCACTTAGTTCATTAGCTGGTACAGAATAATCACTCATAAATATTAGATTTTATAATCTTGGGCAAGTTATATAACTTTGGTGAGCCTTGGCTCCTTTCTCTAAAAATGAGGACAATACCACTTATATCTCAGGATTTTGGTTAGAACTATATATCTACGCATGTGTTAGGTGATCAACAGAAATGTTATTTCCCCTACTTACCTTTTAAAGTGTCAATATAACTTTATACAGTGAATTTAAAAAATAATCCATGATTATTTTTCTTTCTTTATTCTGCTTGCCCTTTATTAGAGCACAAGGTGACTGTATTTGAGGAGAAAAACTGAATGCGGAGCAGCTGGGGGTCTCCCTCACGGTCGAAGGCCAGTTCTCCCGGCAGCTTAACCTGCCCTGACTCAGCGTATTCCGCAACCGCTTAGGGGACCTTCGATTTCCCCTTTTCTCCTTACTTCACTTTTGTAATCCTTATGATGATATATTTTTGTGGATTACAGGATTTCTATTTTTGTATTATAAATCTCTGAGAAGCAGGGGAGGTATTTGTTTTTTCAAAGAGGGTACATCTGGCTGAACAATGATATTCTCTGGGAGCGTTCACTGGTTACTTTACTAGTTAAGAGCAACTAACTCTTCTAACAATGCCAAGTCCTACTGGAGACCTGTGAGGTACCCCAGGAATTCCGGCTCAATTGACAAGGAATATGGGAGCCAGATGGGGTCTTCTGAGACTCCCTCATCCAACTCTGTCATCTCACCCATGAAAAAACTTTGTTTAGATAAGCTCTTTTTTAAATAATGGCATTTAAAGCTTCATGTAGCATTTTGGTCCCCCATCTTTATTATGTCTTCTCTGTTTTATAACTCCGTTCTTTTTTTGCTACTGATTGAAAGCTTGGTCAATTCCAGGAACATTGTCTTCTACTGACACCTACTGGGAAGGTGAGAAAATAACTGCTACTGGTAATGCTAGTCTTTGTCTTCTTCACCGCATTTATTTTAAATTAGCAGCTTTCTTACAACTACCCTAGTTTTCAGCTTTTATTTCCTTTTTGTACTATATCTAAAGATATGTATTAGATCTTAGATTTCTTGGGTGAGATGATTTTATACAATTAAAATGTTAAAAGGCCATAGTACTTTTAAACAATGTCATTCCATAGATATACTTAATGTTTAATGAGAAACAATAATCACATACATTAAATGTGACCTTAATTCTGTAAGCGCTACAGTTCTGAACAGCTGACATGTCAAGTGGGACTCGTGAAAAGTAGGGGGCCATTCTTAATCTTAGATTCACTCATTGATGGGAACTGTGACAGGCCACCTGATTAGGATCAAAACCTCTCTCAGGTTGGATGAACAATGTAAATTCCTTTCTTGAAGATTTCCCCAGGGATCACAGCCCCAGTAAAAATTCATTTAAGTGTTCATTATCCTAGTGTGACTTTGTTACAAAACCATGTCTCTCCTGCTTTTATTTAAAAGTCTCCTTTGTTCTCCTAAGGTATGGAAATGATTAATAAAATCCTACTCATAAAACCTTACAAAATATACCAGCAGGTTATAGTCTAATCACCCCCTAGTCAACCCCCTTTCACTGGACTTTTTCTTTAGTTAAAGATGTAAGCATTAAAAGTACTTTGCAGTAAATTCTGTACTTTTTCATGTGGTACGTGTGTACAATATAATATTATTCAGCCATAAAAAAGAAAGGAATCCTGCCATTTGTGACAATAACATGAATAAACTCGGAGGGCATAATGCTAAGTGAAATTAGTCAAACAGAGAAAGATAAATACCATATGGTATCACTTATATATGGGACCTTAAAAAAAGCCAAACTCATAGAGACAGAGAGTAGAATGGTAGTTGCTGGGAGGTGGAGGGTTTGCCAGGAAACGGGAAGACACTGAACAAAGGCTACAGCCTTTCAGTTATAAGATGAATAAATTCTGAGGTTCTAATATACAGCATGATGACTATAGTTAATAATGTTTATTGCATATTTGAAATTTGTTAAGAGAGTAGATACTGTGTTTGCACCACATACACAAAAGGGTAAATATGTGAGGTTTGGGTTGTTTTAATGAACTTGATTATTGTAGACATTTTATAATGTATGCAAAAGTCAAATCATTATGTTGTACACTTTCAGTACATATAACTTTGTCAATTATACCTTAATAAAGCTGAAAAATGAAAAGAGAGCGAGGAGGACAGCATCCAGGGTTAAGCCTGATAGCATTTATTAACACATGCCAGGGAATGAATGGATCCTGTAGGGTGCATGGGGCTTGGAGGAGGATCCTCTGAGGGACTGAGGCCTGGTGTGCTTGGCAGATGCCTCGCTGCTTGGAGGAAAGAGGTCAGGAAGGCCCTGAAAGAGAAAAGGACATGGATTTTGGATCTTGAGAGACTTAGCTTTGAAAACTGACTCTGCCAATTACTAATTGTGGATCTCAGACAGTTACTTAGCTCCTCTGTGCTAAGCTTCTTTGTCTATACCACTCTGTATAGCTCTTGTGATAACTTACTGACATAGTGCTTGGCACATAGTAGGTACCAAGTTATTACTATTCCTGTTTCAAAACGCACACTGTTTCCTGTGTCCACCCCGTATACAGTCTCGGCATCTTCTTGTTAACAGTTCTTTACTGTGATTGATGCCATTGCTGGAAATCCTTAGGGCTCAAGCTTTCCACTCTTCAAGTTTTCTGGTTAGTACAGGTGACCTCTGCTGTCCTCCTGAGCTTCTCAGACATCCTTTGGTCCACACACTGTCTGCTTTCAGACTTTAAAAAATAGTTGTAGGAATATGTTTATTTGGCAAATATTTTTGAGCTCCTACAAAGTACCAGCACTAGGGGTAGAGCAGTGAACAAAACAAACAAAAATTCTTATCCTCATAGTGTTTTCATTCAAGAAGAGGGAAGAAAAGCAAGTAAATAAAGCACATGCTTTGTCAGATCATCATAAATGCTAAGGCAAAGAAATAGGGCAGGAGGGGTGGTAGGAATCGTGTGTGTGTGAATGTGTGTGCGTATTTGGGGAGATGGTTGCCTCACTGCTCATAGAGCCATTTGGGGGACAAGAGCTGACCTGAGTGTCCTGGGCTTTTTGTGTTGGCATAAACAGTGTTACAATTATGCTGCGGCTGGTCCTGCTGGTCTCAAGGAAGGTGGTGGCGGGGACTGTCAGGGTCGGGAGCTGTAGGGTAGTCTCTTGCCACAGTACAAATGGTTCCTTTTTCACTCCTGCCAATAGCGATGTGGAAGAGAACATGTGGAGGATCCCTGATCTTACCTGAAGCGTTGTTGGGCTTCCCTTTTCAGGCTCTCTTCAGGCAGTGGGGACTTTGTTGATTTCTTGAATCTCAGACCCTAACTAGCATTAAAAAAAATAATAAAATAAATAAATAATAAAATAAAATAAGAAGGAAGCACAGACGTCGTTGTCTTCAAGGAGCCCTTTGGGACACAAGAGACTTGCGCAGTACCTGACACAGCTCATCAAGGGACAAGCCCTCTTCCTTGAGCAGCTATCCTGAGATGCCTAGATATACCCACAAGAGGATATTTAGCCAATATGGCTGGGTGGAGGGCCCTGGCCAGGATGAGGAAGCCTGCCTTGTTCTCTCAGCGGCCTGAGTCGGCACCTGCACCAGCCTGCGAGCCTCTGTTTCTTCTCTGTGACAAGAGGCTGGCCGCTAGCATCTATTTCTGATTCAAAATTCCATGACTTTAAGAAGTTGGACTTTTACCTCTGTTGTTGGAGCTTTAAACAGAAAACATTTATATAGAGTTTTCATTTATTTTTCTTTTTAGTTAATTTTGGAAGCAAAGGATGTAGGGAAAGAAAGGTTGGCTTTTATTGTTGGTTTAGAGAAGTAGATTAGATTGCTTGAGTAATATTCAAACATATCAAAGTGTATCTTTCAAAGATGGAAGAATTTGTTTGGCAGGAGAATTGCTGATGTGATCATCAGAGCCTTTCCAATCAATCTTCTGGAGGAGGGAGAAAAACATCCTGGTAAAACCAGCTTAAATGTCCACTTTGTGAAGCTACCTGATCCCTCTAGGCTGAATTAGTTGCTCCCTCCTCTGTTTCTACAGAAGAATAAAGAGCTTGGAGCTAAATGATGGGAGAAAGACAAATGATCCCAACTAGAGCAGTAGTGCATGTAAGATGAATATTAGGTAAGTGTGCGATGAACGTAAGAAAGTAAAACAAACCAATAGGTTAGAGGAAATGGGGAAGCAGGAAACTTGACATCAGCTTTTCGTTAATCTCAGATCAAATCCAAGGATCACTAAATGTGGTTTCTGAGCATTTAGAAAGGGCATCTTCACAGGGACCCAGTGTGGCCTATCAAGGACTGGTCCTGGTACTCTCACTGGTAGAGTCTCCAGCTTTGTAGGTTGAGGGAAGGCTGTGGGCATAATCTATCTTAATTTCCAAAAAGCAATTAAAGTTCCCCTTGATTTTTTTTTTTGTTAGGTTGGTGAAATAAAGACTTGATGATCATACTGTTAGGTTAATTTATAGTTGGTAGAAATAATTTATTCAAATGTAATTTATTCAAATACAGTTGACTGTAGCATTTTCTTCCTGGAATGAGGTATTCGGTGGACCGCTACAGGATCAAAGTCTTGGACCTGACTGTTCAACTTGTTTTTAATGATTTATTTTGAAATAATTATAGATTCTCACAGGAAGTTATAAAAAAGGGTGCACAGGGAGATTGCAGGTACGCTTCCCTCACTTACCCCAGTGATTAACACCGTATAACTATGATATGAAAACCAGGTCATCGGCACTGGTACCATCCACAATGCTTATTCACATTTCTCCAGTTTTACACATATTCAGATGTGTGTGTCCGTGTGGGTGTTTATGTGTAGCTCTATAAAACTTTACTGCATGTGTAAATTCATGTAGCCACCACCACAATCAAGGTACAGAACTGTCTTATCACCACAAGACTGTTTTGTTATATCTTTGTAGTCACATCCACCTTCCATCTTTAATCCTCGGCAACTAGTAATCTGTTCTCCTCCTCCGTAATTTTGTTATTTCAAGAATGTCGTATAAATGAAATCATATAGTACATAATCTTTTGAGGCTGACTTTTACCACTCACCGTAATTCCCTTGAGAGCTATCCAAGTTGTGTGTAGCATTAGTTTGTTGCTGAGTAGTATTTTATTGGCTGGATATACCACAGTTTGTTTAACCACTCACTTGCTGAAGGATATTTATGTTGTTTGCAGTTTTGGTTATTATATGTAAAGTTGTTATTAACATTTTAATACACGTTTTGTTTGAATATAAGTTCTAATTTCTTTGGGATAAATGCCCAAGAGTGAAATTTCTATATTATATAATAATTTTGTTTCATTTTATAGATTGGTAAATTATTACCCAAAGTGGCTACACCATTCCCATCAGCAAAGCCCGAGTTGTCAGAATTTGGTGTTTTCAATGTTTTTAACTTTAGCTATTCTGATATGTATATTGTTATACCTCAGTGTCGTTTTAATTTGCATTTTCCTAGTGGTTAATGATGCTGAATATCTTTCCCATCCATATTTGCTCTCTGTATATCCTTTTCAGTGAAGATTTACTCATACCTTTTGTGCATTTCCTAATTGGTTTGAATTGAATTACTTGTTCTTTACTGTTGAGTTTTGAGGGTTCTGCATATGTTCTAGATACAAGCACTTTATTGGATATATGATTTGAAAATATTTTCTCTCAGCCTATAATATATCTTTGTAACATTTTAATGGGGTGTTCTGCAGAGCAAAAGTTTTACATTTCGATGAGGTCTGGTTTATCAAATTTTCCTTTAATGGATTATGCTTTTGGTATCAAGTCTAAAAATTCTTTACCTAGTCCTGAGGATGTTTTCCTAATTTTCTTCTACACGTCTTATCATTTTGATTTTATGTTCAAGTTCATCATTATAACTTACTTTTTCAACATTTTTTGATGTTCTGTGTAATTTATTTACTTATTTATTTTTAGATTTAATCTTTACTATATTTTTTTTCCATTACCATTTAGTCCTCTTATACCCCTCCCCGCCAACAATCACAACACTGTTGTCCATGCCCGTGAGTCCTTTTTCCTTTTTGCTCAATCCCTCCACCTGCTAACTCCCCTTCACCAGCTGTCACCTGCTCCCCATCTATGAGTCTGTCTCTGTTTTGCTTGTTAGTTCAGTTTGTTCATTAGATTCCACATATGAATAAAATCATATGGTATTTGTTTTTCTCTGACTGGCTTATTTCACTTAGCATAATGTTCTCCAGGTCCATCCATACTGTTGCAAAGGTAAAATTTTCTTCTTTTTTACAGCTGACTAGTATCTCATTGTGTAAATGTCCCATAGTTGTTTTATCCACTCATCTACTGATGGGCACTTGGGCTGCTTCTATATCTTGGCGATCGTAAATAACACTGCAATGAACATAGGTGTGCTTATGTTCTATTGAATTAGTGTTTTGGGTTCCTTCAGATATATTGCCAGAGTGGGAATCACTGGGTCAAAAGGCAGATCTATTTTTAATTTTTCGAGGGGCTGCACCAATCTGCATTCCCACCAACAGTACAAATGGGTTCCCCTTTCTCCACATCCTCTTCAGCACTTGTTGTTTGTTGATTTATTGATGACAGCCATTCTGATAGGTGTGAGATTGTGTCTCATTGTGGTTTTAATTTGCATTTCTCTGATGATTAGTGATGTTGAGTATCTTTTCATATGTCAATTGGCCATCTGTATGTCCTCTTTGGAGAAGTGTATATTCAAGTCCTTTGCCCATTTTTTAAATTGGGTTGTTTGCTTTTTTGGTGTTGAGTTTTGTAAGTACTTTATAAATTTTAGATATTAACCCCTTGTCAGATGTATTGGTGAATATGTTCTCCCATTCCGTGGCGTGTCTATTTATTTTGTTGATGTTTTCCTTCGCTGTGCAAAAACTTTTCATTTAATGTCCGATTTGTTTATTTTTTCTTTTGTTTCCCTTGCCTGGGGAGATATATCTGATAAAAAATTTCTAGAGCAATATCTGAGACTTTGCTGCCTATGTTTTATTCTAGGATGTTTAATGTTTTGGGTCTAACATTTAAGTCTTCGATTCATTTTGAATTTATTCTTGTGTGTGCTGATAGTTTCATTTTTCTGCATGTATCTGTCCAATTTTCCCAACACCATTTATTGAATAAACTATCTTTACCTATCGTATGTTCTTGCTTCCTCTGTCAAATATTAATTGTGGGTTTGTTTATGAGCTCTCTATTCTGTTCCATTGATCTATGTGTCTGTTTTTATAGCAGCACCATGCTGTTTTGATTGCTTTGGCCTTATGCTACAGTTTGATATTAGGTAGTGTGATTCTTCCAACTTTGTTCTTTTTTCTCAGGATCAATGTTCATATGCAGGTCCTTTTGTGGTTCCTTATAAATTTTTGAAATATTTGTTCTAATTCTGTGAAATATGTCATTGGAATCTTGATAGGAATTACACTGAATATATAGATTGCTTTGGGTAGTATGGAAATTATAATGATGTTAATTCTTCCTATCCATGAAGACGGTATCTGTTTCCATTTATTTGTGTCTTCTATTTCTTTCTTCATTGTCATAATTTTCTGAGTATAGGTCTTTTACATCTTTGGTTAGGTTTATTCCTAGGTATTTTATTATTTTTGAAGCAATTGAGAGTAGGATTGTTTGCTTAATTTCCCTTTCTGTTGGCTTGTTATTAACATATAAAAATGCCACTGATTTCTGGAAATGAATTTTGTATCCTGAACTTTGCTGAATTCATTTATCAGTTCTATTAGTTCTTGGTGGACTCCTTGGGGTTTTCTATGTACAGTATCATATCATCTGCAAATAAAGACCATTTAACTTCTTCCTTTCCAATTCAGATACCTTTTATTTCTTCCTCTTGTCTGATTGCTCTGGTTAGAACTTCTAGTACTATGTTGAATAAGAGAGGTGAAAGTGGACATCCTTGTCTTGTTCCTGATCTGAAAGGGAATGCTTGTAGTTTTGTCCATTGAGTATGATCCTGGCAGTGGTTTTTATCATATACGGCCTTTATGTTGTTTAGGTATGTTGCCTCTAATTCCACGTTATTGAGATTTTTTTTATCATAAAGAGTTGCTGGATTTTATCAAAAGCTTTTTCTGTTTCTATTTTCATGATCATGTGGTTTTTATCCTTCATTTTGTTTATGTAGTGAATCACATGTTTTGATTTGTGAATGTTGTACCACCCTTGCATTCCCAGAATAAATTCCATTTGAATATGGTGTATGATCTTTTTGATGCATTGTTGTATTTGGTTTGCTAATTTTTTTGAGGATTTTAGCATCTGTTTTTATCAGGGATATTGGCCTATAATTTTCTTTCTCTGTAGTGTCTTTATCTGGTTTTGTAATTAGGACAACGCTGGCCTCATAAAGTGAGTTTGGGAGCCTTCCCTCCTCTTGAATTTTATGAAATAGTTTGAGAAGGAAAGGTATTAGTTCTTCTCACAATGTTTGGTAAAATTCACCTGTGAAGCCATCTGGTCCAGGGCATTTGTTTGTTGTGAGTTTTTTTATTACTGCTACAATTTTACTAGGTGTAATCTGTCTATTCAGATTCTATGATTCTTCCTGATTTATTTTAGGAAGACTGTGTGTTTCTAGGAATTTACTCATTTCATCCAGGTTGTCCAGTTTATTGGCATATAACTGTTCATAATATTTCCCTGCTTTGCTGTGGTAGGTGACCCCTATATTGCTAAGCAAATTGCAAGTGTAGACAAGGTCTAACCCCTTGGGAACCAAGCATCCAGTGCCATTTCACCTGTATTTTAGATCAGGAATCTTTAAAAGGAATGATATCACCCCCACCAAGGGGGTGAAAGACAGTTTAGGGGGGAGGTGAAAATCTTCCTCTTTTAAATAGATGTAAAGTGTATCTTTGGTATTAAAATTTCATGCAGGGGGCACAATCATAAGAAAGATATCTAAAGGCTTCTTAGGTGGAAATAATGAGGAATAAACAAATTCTGTTTTAGCTGATGTGTCATAGGGGTTCAGCAACGAAGAGGCTCACACAGGAGTAAGTTGGCAGTGCCAGGACCTGAAAGCTGATCTTTAACTGGAGACCCAGTGTTCTCACCTCAGCATTGTTCTACTATTTATAAACAGCTCAATAATATAACATAAAAAATAAAGGAGGAAAAGAATAGGAAATAAATCTCTCCTCCCTCCTATAAAAGATGGTATGACATCATTTTCCCTTGACTTTATGTAACTTAGCATGCAGAAAGAGTATTTACTTTCTAATTTCCCTGGACCTGCACCTTATCTTAATTAAAACTGATCTAAGAATAAGTGTGGCAGAATTCTAAGCACATGGGAATTAGACCTGGCTTTGCTTTGAGTGCCAGCCCCCATCACATACTCGCTGAGTGACCTTGGCCAATTTTACTCAACCACATGAGACATCAGCTATAACAGGGGTCAGCAAACTTTTCTGTAAAGGGGCAGATAATAAATATTTTAGGCTTTACAGGCCTCTGTTGCCATTACTACTCAACTTGGCTGTGTAGCATGAAAGCAGCTGCAGATAATATGTAAACAAACAAGCTTGGCTGTGTTTCAATAAAACTTTTTTTACAAAACAAGATGGCAGGCTGGATTTGACCCAATGGCTATAGTTGGCCCACCTCTGATTTATAGGCTAGAGATAATGGTAATAACAATTTTGGATATCTACTGCTGTTTAATAAAACACTCCAAAACCAAACAGCTTAAAACAACATATTATTCCTCACAATTCTGTGAGTCAGGAATTCAGGCAGGGTTCTGATGGGCAGGGTCCAGGTGGCATCAGCTGAGGTCACACACTCAGCTGCATTCAACCAGCGGCTAGACCAGGATGGAAATCTAAGAAAGCCTCTCCCCTCTATCTAGTGCTCCTCCATGTGGCCGATCTCTCCCTTCATTGATATCTCATCGCTCATTAGTCCAGCCTGAACTTATTTATATGGGACTGGTTTCCCAGAGAGAACAGAGAAGCTACTGGCTTCTTACAGGACAGGCCTGGAAATGGCACAGCAGTGTTTCTGCCACATTCTCTTAACCAAAGCAAGTCACAGGGCCATTCTAGGTTCAAGAGCAGGGCAAACAGACTCTTGATGGAATGGAGCCACATGTGTGTAAGAAAAGGAGAGGAGTTTCTGGCAACCATCTTTCAAGAGTGTGCCCCTGGCTGAGATGTTAGAAGGAGCCAATAGAGGCGAAATCTTTAGCACATAGAATGGGTCGGTACCATCTCTCTAACATGGGAGGGTCTCAGTGGTGGGCAAGCTCCTGGGTCACCCTTATTCTTGTCAAGATGACAGCAGCAACCTCTTTTCTGATCTCCCTGCTTCCACTTTATTTCTACTTTCCACACTGTCTGTTATTAAAAAAAGAATAAAGCATCCCTTAGCATAATATTCTCCAGTTCCAGTGAGTGAAAGATAAATATCATATGGTCTCACTTATAAAAAAAAATATTTTCCTATAATCCTTTGTATTTCTTTGGTGTCAGTTGTTATTTCTCTTCTTTCATTTCTGATTTTATTTATCTGGGTCCTTTTTTTTTCTTGATGAGTGTGGTTAAAGTTTTGTCAATCTTGTTTATCTTTTCAAAGAAACAGCTCTTGGATTCATTTGTCTTTTGTACCATTCTTTACACTCTGTTTCACTTATTTCTGCTCTGATCTTTATCTTTCCTTCCTTCTAATCACTTTGGACTTTGTTCTTTTTGAAATTCTTTTAAGTGTGAAGTTAGATTGTTTGAGCTTTTTCTTCTCTTTTTGAGATAGGCTTGTTAATGCTGTGCATTTCCCCCTTAGAATTGCTTTCCCAGTGTCTCACAGATTTTGGATTGCTGTGTTCTCATTTTCATTTGTTTCAAGGTATCTTTTGTGTTCTTTCTTGATCTGGTTGTTGGCTCATTTATTGTTTAATAACATGTTATTTAGCGTCCATGTGTTCCATGTTTTTCGGTGTGTTTCTTGTGATTGATTTCTAGTTTCATAGCATAGTGATCAGAGAAGATGCTTAATATGATTTCAGTCTTCTGAATTTTACTGGGACTTGTTTTGTGTCCCAACATGTGGTCTATCCTAGAGAATGTTCCCTGTGCACTTGTAAAGTATGTGTATTCTGCTGCTTTGGGGTTAAACGCTCTGAAGATATCAATTAAATCCATTTGATCTAGTGTGTCATTTAAGGCTACTGTCTCCTTGTTGATTTTCTGCCTGGAAGATCTGTCCATTGAAGTCAATGGGGGTGTTAAAATCCCCAGGTATGACTGTATTTCTGTCAGCCTCTCCTTTTATGTCCATCAAGGTTTGCTTTACATGTTTAGGTGCTCCCATGTTGAGTGCATGTGTAAATGTTTACTAGGGTTATATCCTCTGTTAGATTGTTC
Organism: Mormoops blainvillei; assembly: GCA_004026545.1. NCBI lineage: Eukaryota > Metazoa > Chordata > Mammalia > Chiroptera > Mormoopidae > Mormoops > Mormoops blainvillei. The sequence goes on from PVJD01004887.1 coordinate 82,376, forward strand.
CCTTTATCCTCATGTAGTACCCTTCTTTGTCTCTTACTGTAGCCTTGGTATTAAAGTCTATTTTGTCAGATATAACTACTGCTTCCCCATCTTTTTTTTTTCTTTTCCATTTGTGTGAAATATCTTTTTCTATCCCTTTGCTTTTGTCTGCGTGTATGTTTTGATCTGCTTTGGGTCTCTTGGAGGCAGCATATATATGGGTCTTGACTTCTTATCCAGTCAGCTACCCTATGTCTTTTGGTTGGAGCATTTAAGCCATTTACATTTAAGGTGATTATTGATTGGTATGTAGTGCCATTTTATTGCTAGACTGTTCTCCTCCGTTTTTCTTTCTCTTTTTAAAACAATTTCACTTATTTACTTTTAGAGAGAGGGGAAGGGAGGGAGAAAGAAAGGGAGATAAACATCAGTGTGTGGTTGCTTCTTATACACCCCCTACTGGGGACCTGGCCTGCAACCCAGGCATGTGCCCTAGACAGGGAATCGAACCAGCAACCCTTTGGTTCACAGGCCTGTGCTAAATCCGCTGAACCACACCTACAAGGGCTCTCCTTCTTCTTCTTAAAGTAAGCCCTTTAACATTTGTGGCATAAGTGGTTTGGTGTTAACACACTCCTTTAGTTTTTCTTTTCTGGGAAGCTCCTTATTTCTCCTTCGATTTTAAGTGATAGCTGTGCTGGTTAATGCATAGCCTTGGTTATAGGTCCTTGCTTTTCATCGCCTTGAATATTTCCAGCCACTCCCTTCTGGCCTGAAATGTTTCTGTTGAGTAATCAAATGCGAGTCTAATTGGTGCTCCCTTGTAGGTAATTACCTGTGGTTTAGAATTTTCTCCTTGTCTTTAAGCCTTGTCATTTTAATTATGATGTGTCTTGGTATAGGACTCTTTGGGTCAACTTGCTTGGGATTCTCTGATGTTCCCAGACTTGTGTGACTTTTTAACTCATCAGATTAGGGAATTTTTTGGTCATTATTTCTTCAAATACATTCTTGATACCTTGCTTGCTCTGTTCTCCTTCTGGTATTCCAACGATGTGGACGTTGTATTTCATGTTGTCCAAAATGTTTCTTAAGTTGTCCTCATTTTTTAAAAATTCTTTTTTTTTTGCTGCTCTGTCTAGGTGTTTTTTTTAACTTTGTCTTCCAAATTTCTAATGTGACCCTCTGCTTCATCTACCCTACCATTTATTCGTTCTAGTATATTATTCATTTCAGATATTGCATTCTTTATTCCTGACCGGTCCTTTCTTATGGTTTCTATGTCTTTTTTCATGCTGAGTATCCTTTTAATCATTACTCTAAACTCTCTATCTGATAAATTGCTTGCCTCCATTTCATCTAGTTCTTCTGGAGAATTCTTTTGTTTTTTAATTTAGGGTTTGTTTCTTTGTCTTCCCATTTTGGCTGCTTCTTTGTATTTTCCACCTTAGATTTTAAACTGATCAGCCATTATACTGATCAGTTGTTAATCTAATCAAACTGTAATCAGCACCGTAGGGTGGGGCTGAGTAATCCCGCAGGCATGGCTATTGCTTCCCCTAAAGCTGATGCCACTTGGAGAGGAGCACCCTGCCTGAGAAAGATGGCTTCTGCAGTATGGGGAATGACTCAGCACAGGATCCTGGCAGCTGTTCCTTCAGTTGTCTCCCTAGAGACACCCACCCCAGGTTCTCCTCTAGTGCCTCTAGTCCACCCTGCCCTCCCTCTGTTGGAACCCAGGGTAAGTAGCTGCAAACGAAATTTTGTGCGTTGGCGCTTTAAGAGGCTCTCTGCATCTCCAGCTGTCTCTCCTTGGCAGATAGAAACCCTGTTGCTTTTTACAGCTGGATGTTATCTGGATTTCTTTCCAGTTCTGGTGCTGTAGGCTGGGTTTAGCCCAGCTTGGGTTTAGACCCCACAATTCTCAGGGAGAAACCTCCAGCCCCTGAAATATCCCTCTGGCACTTCAGTTGCTGCCTGTGGGAGCCCAGCCAGCCCTCCCATATCTCCTTCACACTCCCTACCAATCACATTGTGGTGAAGTGGTTTATTCCATCTGTCCTTGGTTATAGGCTTCTCTCCAGCTAGTGTTCAGTTGGTTATTCTGGATGATTTCTCTTCAATTTGGTTGTAATTTCAGATTGGTCCTGGGAGAATATTAGTGTAGCTTCCACTTGCTACTCTGCCATCTGGGATTAACCCAATTTGTTCAAGTTTAAAAAAAACAGAATTTGAAGATACAGTAAGCATGTAGGTGACGCAAGCAGCTGGACTGGTAAGATCAAATTCTTATGCACATCAGAGACAGTTTAGTGTCGTGGTTGAGAATGTGGGCACTAAGCCAGACTGTTAGGATTCAAATGCCTACGCTGCCTGGGAGACCTTTAGGAAGTCCTGTGACCCCTCTGTGTCTCAGTATCTGCATCTGCAAAATGGGATAAATGAGAGTCTGTACATGCTTCTTAAGGTTGTCATGAGAGCTGAACAAGATAATACAAACAGAACACTTAGAATGGTACTCAAATACCATATTTTGCCATATATAATGTGTACTTTTCTACCCAAATTTTTGAGGGAAAAATAAGGATGGGCATTATACATGGGTAGTACTTATTCTGTATCTATATACATGTTTTAAATTCTTTTATTTATGTTTATGCATTAAACATAATAAGAAGTTGTGGGAATGATGGGATGCAGTGCATGGTGGAGGGAGTAAAGGGGGGGAAAATGGGACAACTGTAATATCATACTCAATAAAATATAACAAAAAATAAATCAAAATAACAAAAAAAAGTATAATTCTAGAAAACAATAACAGTATCTGTATGCAAAATAATTCCCTGGAATATGATAATCAATTTTGTTTCTAAATGTAGATAAATAATAAATTGAATTAAAAAATTAAAATGAAAGTTTTTTTCCTGAAAGTTTGGGCCCAAAATGTGGGTGCGCATTATACACAGCAAAATATGGTAAATGTCACCTATTGTCATTATTCAACCGTGACATAGGTTAAAAAATCAGGCTAGCTCTGGCTGGTGTGGTTCAGTGTATTGAACGCTGACCTGCACACCTAAAGATTGCCAGTTCGATTGCCCGTCAGGGCACATGCCTCAGTTGTGGGCCAGGTTCCCATTTGGGGGCATGTGAGAGGCAACTGATTGATATTTCTCTCATATGTTGATGTTTCTCTCCCTCTCTTCCTCCCTTCCCCTCGCTCTAAAAATAAATAAATAAAATCCTTAAAAAAACCAGGTTGTTACAGAGGAGATGTGATCGAGTAGGGAGTTCATGTGAAAAAAAAAATTCTTGTATATACAAAAATGTGAGAGGCTAACTTAAACTTTTTAACTTAAATGTCTGCTTAATTGTTTTCCAGTTGCAGATGCTTATAAATATGTTTCTTTATCCAGAAATGGCAAAATTTACATAGGCTCAAAATAACAAAGCATTTAAATCCACCCAACAGAGCAGAGTCTGTTGTTAGGACTGTATAGATACTCAAAAACATTTTTTTTCATATTCTTATTGATATTTTACAAGCAAAGTCATTGTTTTCGATATTAGCTACTAAAAAATTGTCACTATTTCTGTGAAAGTACAATAATCAAAGAATAGAAAAAAAGGACATTGACAGAGTTCATAGTTATAGCTTGATGTGGGGGTCATACAAATTCTTAACCTCTCAGAGTAAGGACTTCTGGCCCCAGAGCCCTCAGTACCACTGACAGAGGCTTGGGGCCTGGATTTTTCTGATGGTCTCTACCTTTGCTGAAAATGAAGCAATGAGGGAGATGTAGCTACAGAAGGGTGTAGTAGATGGCACTTCCAGAAGTGGCCAGAAGAATCGGTTACAAATACTAGACAGTGGAAGAGAGAAGGACAAAGAAGGCAGAGAGTGTGTCAGACTGCTAGAAAAAAGTGGGACTCCCTTGGACCCGACCTATCTGATCATCATTCCAAGGAGCAGCTGAGGGACGATGCACAATTCACCCAGCCTCTCTGTGTCCGAGTTTTCTTTTTTGCCATATAATGAAGATAGTGTCTGCCCCATAAACTTCACCTGCTGTTATGAGGAATAAATGTATATGAAAGTACATGAAGCTAAACATAAACATTGTTATTATTTCATCATGAATCATATACACATATATCTTTGTTCAATCTTTTTATGGAATATACCCTTAAAAACTAGTACAATACCTCTCCACTACTTCATTGCCTAAATGAAAATCTAAATTCCTTAGATTTTTCAGTTTCCCTTCTACTGCATTTACCAGCGTCTCGGCCATGCACCGTGGCTTTCATTAGAGGTGCCCTTTTGTTTTAATGATTGCTGTATAATGTTTCCAGCCTAGATTATGAAGCTTACTCTCTTCCTAAATTTGTAATTTAGGAAACTGATCTGAGTTCATCCCATGTCTTGCTGCTTCTAAGATGTCTTTATGGCTGAAAAAACATGGGTGCAACTCTGCCCAAGGAAATGAGCTTTAATTTGTCTTAAAGAATAAATAAGTGAATATTAGTTTAGGCTCTGTTATAATATACAAATGTATATTCATTTGCAGTTCCACTGAAAATTATGTGTGTACATATATTTGTCTATTTTTTTGCAAACAGCAATGGAATATTCTTTAAGGTTTGCTATTATGGTCTATGGTCACCTATTACCTTTAATTTTTAACTATGTGGTTAGTCAATAAAAGGTCTTTTAGATACATTCACATGTTTAGACCAAAAATTGAGAATTAAAGAAGTAATCCTTTGGGAGATATTTTAAAGAAAAAGCCCAGTAACCATGAAATTAAATTAAGTATAAAACATGAGGAGAGAATTTCTAACAGTGAACTAAATAAAGATCTTGGAATAATCTCATTTTCTTAATTTGAATGCTTATTTGCTATTCATATTTGATTTTCCCATTGCAACCTCATTAAAAATACAGTGATATGTGTATCAGAAGAGTAATTTATACATATATATATGTTTCATGATTTGAGGAAACACTAGGAAGACTGTCTTGATGAAATATTTCTCAAAGACTCTGCCATAATCCTGAAAATCCATAATTAGAGAACCATTCTTTTGGGAACACCATTTCTCTGGGAGGGAGCTCTGTTAAGTTACTGTCAACCAAGAATGCATAGACAAAGCCACATAGCATAGGCTCTGAGGTCAAATGCAACTAGGATTGAATTGGCTTTGGTATTTACTACCTGTGATATTCTGTGCAAATTACTTATCTTCTCTGAGTCCCGATTTCTTCATCTGTAAATGGAGTTAATGACTATCACATGAAAAACACAATTTAAATGAGCTGATACATTTGAAGAAGCTAATATAATACTTAAGCTCTTAGTACATTGCAATGATAGTTATTAGCAATAGTAAAAATATTTAATTTTAAATTGGGGTTTGCATAGCTTTAGGGGCATGCACATGAAGACATTCTAAGAGGCATATAGATTCATGTAATTTTAAGGGAGTCAGTTTCCAGAGTCTATATTTGTCTCTGTGTATATTCTTTCTATATTCATCTGCTTGCATATGTACCTGCATCAGGCTGCTTCTTCTTTTCCACCTTTCCTTTCATCATCTTCCTTCTTCCGTTTATAGGAGAAAGACAAATTTCTCATCAAACTCAAATCATACTGTGGTACAATGCCTTGGTGTTGAAACCTCTGGGACACTAAGCAGAGGAAACTCGAACTACTCAAAGGTTTCTTGAGAGCCCCCTTTAATCAAAATACCATGAACCATAGGTAATAGGCCACCATGTCTTTCCCTGTTTTATGTTGCTCCCTCTTAAGAGCAAAGCATAAGTGTTAAGGACTATACATTCGTGTCTCCCAAAATTCATGTGCTGAAATCTTAACACTCAGTGTGATGGCATGTGGAGGGTTGTGGGCCTTTGGAAAATAATTAGATCATGAGTTTAGAGCCCTCATAAATGGGATTTGTGTCCCTGTAATAAGAGACATGGGAGGCTGCTCTCTCTCTGCTCTCTGCCTTGTGATAGGAGAGGCTAGGAGAGTACTGCCGCCTGCAGGCCAGAAAGAGGGCCCTCACCAGAAACTTGAATTTCCAGTGTCTTGATCTTGGACTTCTGGCCTCCAGAACTGTGAGAAATAAATGTTTCCGGTTTAAGCCACAGTCTATGGCAATTTATTATCGCAGCCTGCACTGCCCAAGACAGTGTGTTAAACAGGACTGCTGATGCATCTTTGGATGTTTTGATTTCAAGTATATTGTGGAATTAGCCAAGTATATTATGGATTTCCAGTGCATTATGAAATTTGGATATTTTGATTTCAAGTATATGATGGAATATTATCTTCACTACTATGCAAGGAAACCCTTGAAAACAGAGTAGAAAGAACATTTCTTGGAAATATTGAAGATGACAACATGTTATTCACCCAGTTGACAAGCTCATGATAGGTTCCTGTACTTCAGCTATCTATTTATGTTGAAATATTCAAAATTTACAGGAAGGATGCTGGGAAATGCCAGTTTTCTATGAGCTATGTTTTCTCTGCAATTTCATCATCTCAGTAGTGAGGATGAGCTCTGTCTGACTACTTATTTATTTGTATTTTAATCTAGTCTAGATAGCATAATTTGCATGATTTCAAGGTGAAAAACCCCCACAATTTCTTCCAACACATCAATGTTATATTTTCTAATGAGAAACATATATTAAAGGTAAGTCAGTGTTCAGCATTTCCTTGAATATTTATTCAAAATCATAGGTGAAACATTTTCATTAACTAAAAGTTAGAAAAACATGAGAGTCATACTCAGTTTTAGTGAAGGTACAGCTCTGCTGTTCTGTCACAGATCACCCAGTTTTCTACTCACTTGTTAAATCCTAAATTAAACTTCGTATGTTTTATAATTATTTCTCAAAATACATTATAGATTTATGTTGCTTTAGTTAATTGTGTACTAAAAATCATTGTAAAGAACACAATCCAGAAAACTTTAAAAATACTTAGAACTTACAGGCATACAAAATTACAATGTTTAAGTTTCAACCTATAGACAATTGTTTTTGTTATTGTAGAGAAGTTAATACAGTGACCAGATAAAATCTTTCAGGTATAAAAATATATTACATTAATAACATTCTTTTGGGGGAAATAAAAGATTGAGAAGAAAAAGAAATGATATAAATTTTCTAGTTGTCAAAAAAGAACTTGTCTGTAGATTTTTAAATTAGTGAGAATGGGCATCAAATTGCTTGAACATTTAAAGTCCATTGAATAGAGAGTATAACATATGTTTTATTTAAAAATCAATATTTACAATATACCTGAAAGTACCTATTTTGAAGCTATTCCAACTTATGATGAAAAATTTTTGCTGTCTACTTGAAAATGTATAAGGGGATACATAACTTTTCAAAATTCTTTTAGGATGTAGGAGAGAAAAAAGTTAGAAGATCACCGATTTAATGTGTCAGGTCCTTACAGTTTTAAAAGGTGATGCTGGACTTCATGGGGAAAAAGTGGACAGAAAAAATTTTGAACACAGAAAAGGGCTGAAATAAATGTGCTGTTGATATGAGCTCTTGAAAGGTAGAGCTGGAGAAATAATAACAAAAAGAGCCCCAAATTACAGACATTTCCCAAAGTTCTGAATTTTTGGCTAGCGTGGTTGAGACATGGCCTTATCTGTCATGTGAAAGTTGGCTCTCCCTTCTGACAGGTTTAATGGTGTTGGGGACCTAGACTCCATTATCATACCCGTGACTGCTATGTGGCTGCCATCGGGCTGGTTGCCAGAGATACAAAGATGAACATGCAAAGATACCTCAAAGGGTTTACAGCATAGAAGAAAACTGGAAATTAATGTAATAGGAAGTTGGAAGTCAATGATGATGTGCTTTGAGTATTTTTCATTTATACCCCACATTTCTCTGAACGAACGTTTTGAAGCAGGTATCATTTGAGCTATTTTTAAAGAAGGTGGTGATGGATTTGTGATAATTATAACAATTTCTTATATGTGTAGTGTTTTATAGCTTATAAGATGATTTCACAAAAATAGCTCGTTTGGTTTTAATAACAACCATTGTGGTGGGCAAGACCTGTATTATTACTTTTGTTTTAGAGATGAGAACATTATGGCCTAAAAGAACTAGGTTTTGACCACATCATATGGGCACCAAATGGCAGAATAAGGTAGAGCCCAGGTCCTCGGGGATCTTGGTTTGGTACTTGGCCCATAATACCATGTTTTAGCCTGAGTCATTGTTTTCTCACCTGCACGTTGGGTAGACAGTCCTCTCTGGGTCTCTTCTATTTCTACACATCACGCTGTGTGTACCAAATCTGCGAAAGCCTGACCACTCTTTTACCTGGGCCATTTCTCAGGGTTGTTTATGCAGTTGCTAACCCTGAGAAATTGGGTAACAAGCCCTCGCAATTGTTATACAAACCCACTGTGTGCTTATCATTCATCTGGGCTGACTGTGATGGCCCTGTGGGTCTTGGGGGCAAATACTCTGATACTCATGCTTCTTACTGTGCTGTAAGAAAAGTCCTTTGTGTTTAGCCCAGGAGCCTCAAAATACAGACAGGTTAATTTATTACCTTGTATGTAGGATAAAATCTAATCTCAGACCTGACATGGCAACGGCACCTACTTGCAAGATATTTAAGGACAATGTGTAAGGAGTGGAAGGTATGATAGGCCTCAAATAGGGCTTAAGGTGGGGTATACCCCCAGGATCTGCATTCAGGAACCTGCATCAGGAAGCAGTCCTCTCAAAAAGAAGGTGGTAAAAATTAACACATACTTGTTTGGAAAAAACCATGTACAGAACAGATCAGGTTCAAGGGATTTGTTTTTTACGTGGCAGGTTTGATGTTTTACATATATCATGGTGTCAGGCTATGTATCCAGGTATGCAAAAATGTAACCTTGTTTCTTTGTAATGAAATTTAACTTTTTTCTAGTTCTAATCTCTGCCAATGACAGATAGCAAAGTGACTCAGTTGCCTGAAGTTTGGAACTCAGATTCCCCCCATCCTGTTCCTCATTTCTCCTCAGCTGTAACATGGGGTACGGTGGGGTAAGGTAAAGGTGGGCTAAGGTATTTTCTGTTCATCCTGGCCTCTGCTGAGGTGTGACTTGTCCCACTTGGTCTTGGGCATCTCGGCTTTTCCTGCTGCATGGCCAGTGATCTCTCTGGCTTTATCATGGCCTTCAGTTGTCACATTCATATACTCTGTTCTCCTCGATCAATCAGAGACCTCTTCTGGTCTGAGAGCCCTCTGCAGGCATGTGGCGCCTCTTCGCTCCACTTTCTGTGCCTGCTGGAGTAGGCAGGGCTCTCTGAGACCCATCCGCTCGGCTGTGTGCCTTGGCCATCGCTCGTCTGCGGCTCAGGTGCCACGTTGGACGTGAGGCCTCTCCGAAGCTTGCGGTCTCTCAGGAGGCTTGCACTCACCAGGAAGCCAGCCCCTGGCCCTTATCTTTTAGAGCCCCCATCAGCTTTTCTGGGGTTTCTATCTGTATTTCTAACCTGCTGTTCCCCATGTTCCCTTCAGAACTTGGTATTGGGGTTGGAGAGCTGGTTATCTTCCCAGGGACTTACCTGTGTTTGAATCCCAGTCATATTCTCTATGACTTTTGTTTTTTCTCATTTATTGAATTTTTATATGCTTTTATTATCAACATTTACATTCTTCTCCCATCAATGGTTTATAAGGTTTCTGAATTCTAGAGGGTTGGGTCATGATATTTAAAGTTAAACTTCTGATCATTAAAAGAAAAAAAAAGGAGAAACTCTCTTTAATTCTCTCAAACACGTGCCACTAACAAGCACACGCCCTGCAGTCCTGGTCTCTGCCGTGGATCTACCAGTGTACTTGGTAGCTCCTGACCCACGGCTTTGGTTCTGCCTGCCGGCTCATGCCCTGAGGCTGGCGTATAAAGACAGTGCCCCTGACTGCTGATTGGTGGGTGAAAGGAAAGGGTAACAGGAATTTAAAAGTACGTAGCAATAATAATAATAGGAATAACAATAGTACTAACAATAGTTCTTGGCCCACTGCTGTTGGGAAGCCTGTGCCTGTTCACCAAGAGATCACGGTGTTCCCAGGAAGCTGGCTCACAGCAGCTGTAGAAAGAAACTCAACCTACTCAATTACACTGCAACTTGCCAGGAATTAAGTAATGGTGTTCTTGGAATTGGAGAGTACGTTGTGAGCAGTGTATCTAACACTGTGCTGAAGAGTTTAGCCTTAGCTGCTGGAAATCTAACAGGTTTATCTAGATGATAATGTCTTTAAAATGTGGAACATTTCATCAGTTTATTTAGGGGCCCAGTGTCTGGGGACAGAGTTGATGGAGTCCATGGGGAAGGCAGGGCCTTTGGCCCCAACCCTCAGCTGTTTGATAGCAGCCCTCAACATTTAGTGCGGGTAAGTCATTCAGGAACATTGCGTAAAAATGTAGATTCCTGGAAATCCTCTCCCTCCCGATTTAATCTGATTCATAGGTCTGGCTTAGGGCTCAGAAATTTACACTTTAATAGGCTTTTTCTGGGTCACGTTTTAAGAGGATTAGACTCATAATTGAAGTGGCTAGGATAAAAATTAATTAACTTTCACAGTGACAGGATTACCCGTACATCCAGGCCAGTGGGGCTCCTGCTTTGGGACTGCAGTCGAGAGGACCTTGCTCTGGCCGCGACATTCCTATGAGGTGGGGAATCTGTGCGGCCAAAGGTCTGTGCCAGCCCGGAGCCTAGAACTAACCTTCTGGACCATGATCTGGGTCCCTGGAATGTTCTGCCCAAAGAGCACTGAGCTGATTCCCGGGTTTTGCGTGGATTTCTTCCCTTGGCTGACCTCCAGAGGGCATGTCCCCCTGTAGATAGCCCTGGGCCTAAGCCGGTGGAGAGGCCCTGTTGGAATGTGAACTGAGTTTGGCTGTGTGAGCAGTAGTGTCTGCTAGTGGCCAGATAAAACCCCAGATGGAGGTCTGGCTCTGGGAGAAGCAGGAGTGCGGGCCAGTAGCTGGCTCTCCCTGTACCACTGCATTCCTACACCTGGTGTTCCAGGCTCTTCCGAAGGTATATTTATCAGCTAGAAGAACAGAACCTGTATTATGCAGTAGTTTTGATTTATATCTTCTAAATAGGCAGAGACATGATTTGTGGACCCTTATTGTATTCTTGCCTCAGGTCCCACAAATGATAAGGGCAGACCTGATCAATGTTTTCAAATTCTTAATGTCTGAGAACTGATGTCTTCTGATCAAGACACTGTCCAGGCCCCAGGGAAGGGAAAATGGACAAGAGAGTAAAGTAATGTGACCTCCAGGTTTGACCACACTGTGGGCGGGCCCCAGTGAGGGCGCAAATCAGACCTGGGTAGCAGGGCCAGCCTTTCCAACCTGCCTGCTGTCCTCTCACCCATGGGGTGACAGGTAGATAGGGCATAATTCTGTTTTGCTGAACTGGCTGATTTCAGCTATTTTGGGAGAAGCCAGAACCCAGGATGTCTAATCTCGTTCTCACCAGGATTCCAACCTCTCCCACATCATTCGAGCTGCCCTAACTTTTTCTTGGCGTGAGATGGAGTCTAGAAATGTGAACACTTTTCAGAATGACTTTAAAATATTTTCAAGTACACTTTCATGTAAGAAAGAAAAAGACTTTTTCAAAGTTGGATCAATTAGTTTATAAGTGGATTAACAAGGATACTTTGATTTATTTTTTACATATTTCACACACACTGAAAGGCGTAAAAGGCATCATTACATGATACTTACTTTACTTGATAGTTTGAAGGCAATGTTCCCTAAAACACTCAATTACTTTCATTTTAATTCTTTGGTTCCTTTAGGTCCATGCAGTTATCCAGATTGTTTACTGCATAAGAGCATCTACCCTAAGAAATGAGTCAGAGCTGAAACTGGTCCGCCTTCCCCTTGTCAAGCTGCCTGTCCCAACATCGGCCTGTGTTCACCAGAAGGAAGGGCGCCTTTTTCTAATCTCAGAAAGTCACAGTCTGCTCCTCAAATCACATACCTTCAGGCCTAGGTCCATGCAAAAGGGTCCCTTTGGGTTGCCATGGTAGCCAAACATTTAATGTGTTTTCCAACGGGGACTTCCCTTCCAGAAAGGCATGTCTTGGCAAAGAGCAGAGCCTGGCTGTCTGGCCAGGTATGGCTCCTATTATAGATCAAGGAATTAACATTTTGGTTTCTAAAAGTTTCTGAGGTTTCTCCTTAGTATGGCCAGGTAGGGTTGGCCCATACTCCAGAGCCTGCCCATCCCTGGGTAAACAGACAAAATTGGATTTCTAGACCAACAAAACTGAAGATGCTACGCTTGTGGTGACTTTTTATAGCCTCGCATGTCCCAGGCAGAATGACAAACCAGCTGCAGGAAATCCTTTGAAACTGCTTGAAATTCACGGTGATGCACGAGGGGGTTTACCTCCGCAGGTGTGGAGAAATGAAGCCGGATTGGTACTAACACACCACTTCCTGCTTTCATTTTCTATCCTCTTACTCCACTTCGTCTTCATATTATGTATCACTGCTGGATCTAATGTTTCTTATCAGTTTGCTTGTTTACTGTACAGGGCTGGGCAAAAGTGGGTTTGCAGTTGTCCACATGGAAAATAATACAATTATTAATAACTAATAACACAAGAATAAAATTTCACATATTCACAACTGTAAACCTACTTTTGCCTACCCTGTATGCTTAATGAGCTCCTGCCACTGCCTAGAAGTACTCAATAAATATTTGTTGAATGAATAAATGGGTGTTCTGTAAGGATGCAACCTCAGCTTTTGTAAGGTTGCTACAAGGTATTGTAAATGCACTGTTAGGGATAAAGACTGCATGGTCCACCCTGAGTGGGCATGGAATTAATCAACTCTGGGATGCTGTGAGAAAGGGAATGTCTCCTGGGGGAGACCTGCAAAGTAGCCACAGAATAGAGAATGCTAGGATGATGCTGTACGTTGAAGAATGGTGGGAGCCTCTTAGGAGATGCTCAGTGATAATTCAGTTTCTTTCCCCCTCTTGTCCCCATCTCCGCTGCAGCAAAAAGAAAGAATGCTTTTCTGGGAAGGAACAGGCATCTGCAGCAGCCATGATTTCCAGGCCCCAGAAAAAAGCCAAGCTTCACTATCGCTTTATGCTAGGTAATAACCCTGTATTGGGACAGAATTACTAGAGCCAGAAAATGGAGTCAACGAGGGTTCTCTAAGATAAAGTGTTTGAGTAATAACAGCTGGAGACTGAGTGTTGATTGCTACTAATACACCTGCTTTGAGCAAAGGAAGTAATTAGTACGATATGGATCAACATTGGTCCTGAACATAGAAGAGACATCTCCTACCCTCCCCTAACCCTGCCCCCTCCTGGGTCTGCTAGAGCTCACAGCCAATTATTAGCAAAACCTGATACCCTCAGCCTCACCCTGAATGTTCCTGCCACCAAAGTGCTCTGATACAAACCTGGCTCTTTGCTGGGAACACGGCCTTTTTTTCTCTTGCAGCCCTGCCGTGTGGGGGCTGTGGTTTCCTCCATCACAGTTTTGTGCCATGGAGCCTGGAGGTGGCCTGCATTTCCTTTCTGTTCATTACACCCTCTGGATTATTCTCTTTCTTCCCTAAAAATGTCTAAGATTGAATCTCAGATCATCTGGTTGTGTCACCTGTTCTTCTATTTTGCTAACATCTATTGTCTTGAGGTCGTTCCTCAGTGCCTGTCTCACCACTGTCCTATTCCAGCCTTGATTCTTGGCAATTTCAATATGCACGTAGATTGTTCCTCCATTCTCTTTGCTTCTCAGTTCCCTGTTTAGCTCCTCTCATAATCTGGCCTCTCGCCTTTCATACTGCCATGGCCATAACCACACCCATAGTTCCCCATTGCTGTGCACCCTCCATGATCACAATGTGTGCATTCCCCTCTCCAACTCCCGCCTCCTCTAGCACACTCACTCTTTCTAGTTCCATTTGCTGGGGCTGCATAACAAAGTACCACAGACAGGGTGGCTTAAATAACAGGTGTCTATTCTCGCACAGTTCTGGAGGCTTAAAGTCCAAGATCAAGATGCCAGAAGGCTTGTTTTTTCTGAGAACTGTCAGGGAGAATGTGTTTCATGTCTCTCCCCTGGCTTTGGGTGGTTTTCTGGCAATCTTTGGCATTTGTTGACTTGTAGACACATTACACCAATCCCTGCCTTTATCTTCACATGGTATTCCCTCTGTGTGTGTGTCTGTGTCCCACTCTTGCATTTCTATAAAGACACCAGTCATATTGGATTTAGGGGCCCACCATGTTCCAATAAGACCTCGTCTCAACACAACTAATTACATCCGCAGTGACTGGACTTTGAACCTCTTATCTTCTCCATCTACACTCATTCCCCAGGTGACCTCAGCCAGTTTCATAGATTTAAGTGTCACCCAAACCTCGAGTTTATAGTTCCAGCCTGGATCTTCTCCTCGAACTGTAGGCTGATATCCACTTGCTTCCTAATTTCCTCTACTTGACTGTCTAATAACATATCCAAACCTGAACTCTGGATCTTACCGTCACAGCCATTCCTCCATCCTTCCACTTGCTCAGGCCAATGCTCTGGACTCAGCCTTTCTCTCAGTCCACAGGGACTTGTGCTGACTCTGTCTTAAGAGTGTATCTGGAGTGTGACCCCTTCTTGCCACTCCCACTGTGGCCATCTGGTCCACGCCACATCTCCCTGGTGATGGCCTCCGTCTCTGACTAGTCCCCCATCCCTGCTGTACAAGGCAGCAGCCAGAGTGATCCACATGACGCTTCGGCCAGATTAGGTCCCTCTGTTTCATTCAGAGTAAAAGCCCAAATCCCTCCAGGGCTCTACTGGATCTGGGGACCTTGACTTTCCTGAGGGTCCCTCCTATTCCCTGTCCTCCCAGGCTGGTCTTCTTCCTCTTCCTTGGACACATCAAGAACACACCCTGCCTCACAGCCTCAGCCCTGGTTCCTCCATCTTCCTGAACTGCCCTGTCCTCAAGTAACCTTATGCCTTCTTTCACGTCGCTTTCAAATCTTTGTTCACATGTCAGCTTCTCAATGAGGCCACCCTGACCATCCTGTTTAAAGTTCCAGACCTTGCCCAGAGCTCCGGATTCCCTCACCCTATTATTTATTATGTTTATTGGCTATTCTGCGTCTCGCCCCAGTAGAATGGGAGTGCCATGATTTTTACTGGCGCTCTTTTACTCCCCTGAGCCTAGAATAGTGTTGACACCTAGGATGTGCTCAGTGACTATTTGGTGAATGAATGAATGGAGGGTTACCCAGAACTAGGCAACAAGCGAACATGGACTTGCAAAAGGAGGAGGACATGCTTGGTTAGGAGAGTTGTGAAGAAACCTCAGACTGTAATTTTATCTGGATACCATTTACGAACTTGTGGTATAAAGGTTGATATATAATTGTTAAGTGAACTAAGAATGATTTATTCCTAAGCATAATTCAGGGAATAATCCTTTGTTGCTTTTATAAAGTATTGAATGATAGAAGCTATCTCCTCCCCCATGAAACCCACTTACAGAGAGGAACTGGGGGACATTAAAGTGAAGAGGCTGCAGGAGGGCAGATGTGATTATTTCTCCTTACGGGTCGATGCAAAATCTGGGTCTATCTGTGTTTTTAAAAAGTGTCTTTAAAAACATATGTGTCCTTGTCCCTTGATGGAAACAGCATGCTCCTGTAAACTGGAGTTACTGTGGTGACAGGTTTTACCTGTGGTATTCCAGTGTCCCTACTGGCTTGGAACTTGAACACTGTCCTCCAGAATAATGGGAGAGGAGTAAAAACTGCTTATTTCATTTACTTGTTATAGAAACACTTCTTGGGAAATGTGAGCTGTTAAAAAAAAATGTGTTGCTGATTTTTATATTTATAAATCATGATGTAAGTATATGGATATTAGTTAAAGTTTCCTAAAAGTCCACACTGGTACCAGCTAACTTCTGAAACATGGGCACACACATTAGCTGTAAAGAGGAGCAAGTCCCTTCCACTGGGCATTGACTCACATGGTCTGACTTTCAAGTTGCTAAATCTAACTTCTGGAAGTTTGCTTTGGTTTTCAGTCTAATGAACAGTGTGCTTTTGAAAGTAAGTTTCCTAATGTTAATCAGTTCTTCTTTTATCTTGGTTATCCTGAGCAAAGACAAAGATGAAAACTGAACTTACTCCAGTTTATTGGATGTGCCGAGTTTTGCCCCAAGCTTAGGGAAACAACAATGGAGAGATGAGATCATGAACAATGGGAAGATTGGCAGGACAAATATAGAATGAATCGATTATTGAAAAGGTTTTTTGTTTTTTTGTTTTTTTTTACAGAATGGGCTGTTTCTCAGAGATTTTAATTTTAGCATTTTACATTTACACTTATTAGCCAATTACCTTACCCACCTGGAGCACATGAATGAATTTACATGAACCAGCCTGTCTTTCCAGGTTCCCCATGTTAGTAAGGCACTCCTGACCCACCTAACCTTGAAAACCTAGGAACTTTCTGGGATTTCAAGGGTTTATTACCCAACCCTTGGGCAACTGTCTCTAGGGATTGCCCAGGTGAGAGAGGAAGGGGAAGAGGTGGTGGTGATGGGGAGGGGGGATTAAACGTGGTGGTGGGTCAGTTTAGTGGAACAAAAGGGTGAGAGGAGAGAAGAAAGAAAAGCATCAGACCCAGGCAACATGTGCTGTGACTACATAAAAGTTAATAAACTGTTTTCTGTAACTATTTGTTGGAAATTTAAAAAACATGTTTACTTCTTTTTATTTTTATTATTAAAAAATATGTTATTTATTTATTTTTAGAGGGGGGAAGGGAGGGAGAAAGGGAGGGAGAGAAACATCCACTGGTTGCCTCAACTGGAGACCTGGCCTATAACCCAGGCACTTGCCCTGATCGGGAGTCACACCAGTAACCTTTCAGTTCATAGGATGATGCCCAGCCCACTGAGTCACACCAGTCAGGGCTGCTTACTTCTTTTTTTAAGTAAGCAAATTACTTTGAAGGTTGTTGATTGCGTACTTTCTGATATGTTGTAGGGGAGGGAAAGTTCATCTTAATATTTTCTAGATAGCTTTGTATTCTGATCTCTACAATTCCTCAGAAACAGCTAAAAATATAAAAAAACAATTCTTGGGTGGCCATGATTCACTTCCTTGCCCTATGATTCACTGCCTTAAGTCACAAATGCTGCGCATATGGCTAAGGTAGAATGACTTTGCTTTTGAGGATTTATGAGCTGATTCAGTACTTGTGTGTCTTTATGTTTTGACACCATTCAAGTCAAAGCTTTGTGGTGTTTTGACATCTCAAAGGGGCAGGGAGGCGAGGGATCAAAGAATGAAAAAGCAAGCATATATAAGAGTTTGATATTTAAAAGCATCCATTTCCTGCATAACATCAGGAAGCAAAGTTAGGTAGCCACTGATAGGATGGGTAACGAAGAAAGCAGAACTACTTTCTGCCTTTAAACGTAGAAAGATCTAACCACTTGCTCTCAACTTTCTTTTAACTGAAATATTTATAGTCAATAAATAATGGCAGCTAAAGAAATGTTCTTGAGCTCCAAAGCCTAAACAATGTTTGTCAACACAAAGTCCCTCCAAAAAATGTTTGTTAGAATTCACCCAAAGAAACACTGAGTTGAACCAAAAAAATAAAAGAAAAAGAAATACTGATATTTTACATTTAGAAAACTTTATACAGGGTAAGGCAAAAGTAGGTTTACAGTTGTGAGCTTGTGAAAGTTTATTCTTGTATTATTATTTATTAATTATTGTATTATTTTTATGCAAACGACTGTAAACTTACTTTTGCCCCATCCTGTATAAAATGTACAAATATAAATAAATTATACAGTCATTGGTTATTTAAATTATTTTAAGGTGATAAGAATTTATGACTCCTTAGTATCTACTTATGCTTATGGTAACAAATAAAAATGTTTAAAATATTTAACTCTCTTAGGTCATGACATTCTGGAATTTTTCCTTAGAAAGATGTCCTACTTTAAGCTCCCAGTTCTTGAACATTCTTGTTAGTGGCAAGTTAGATTTAATGAGTTTTTTTCTTGAATGTGTTTCTTATAAACATTGCATAAATATAACATTTTGTATATATTTTTAAAATAATCAAAATTAATTTTTTCTTTATTTGATTTTTTAAAATCTTGGCAAGATCTGTTGAGCTAATTGGTGCTGGGAGAACAGTAATGTCCTAAAAAGATTACCAGATGCCTGCAGGAACTGACTTTCCATCCTGCTGGGCCACACATTAGCTGTGGAATCACTTCCATTTTCTAGCCAGTAAAACAGGGATATTGATGGTTGCTTTACCTCCAAGAAACATGCTAAAAATAAATGGAACAGAGTAAGTGAAATACGCCAAGGGTTTCATACCTTCCTAATAGAATTAGGATGGAGAATTTGGTTTTGGAATACAACTTCTTTAACTTAGAGAGTTGATGACTTCAAGTTTCCTTGTAGCTTTGAATCTGATTCTCAAGAATTCTTCTTCACACCATTTAATCTTGAAACCGTTTTCTTTATTGAATCTTAGATTCAACAAAGACTCTGAGAAGTCACCTAGAGGTTGCTCCCCCAGGTTCAAGTACCCTCTTCTCAGACAGTTCTGAGAAATACTGATAAGGAACATTTTCTGTGTTGGGTCTACTCAGCTGGGTGGTTTCCTCTATGGCCGAGCAGACTCAACATAGAAAAATGCTCATTTTATTGAAAAAAATCTATCTCAGTGCAATTTTTAACTATAGTCATAGTTTTTCATTTTGAGCTACATAGGTTTTATCAATTCTTAAAATATTTGAATTCAACTATCACTTTTCTCCTAAATGTTAAATATTATGCAAAGAAGAAAATATTATTGAGTGACCACTATGCAATATTATTAGATGCCTCTGTCTAGGGGCTTTTACTTAAAGCTCAGAATAAGTCTATGATGCATTTATTACATTTATACATTGATGAAAATAGTGAAATGGTTGAAACCACAAACTCTGGAGTTAGACAGACCTGGATTTAAGTTCTCCCTCTACCATTTGCTAACTGTGTAACTTGAAAAAAAAGTTATGTAGCCTCTCTGAGCCTTGGTCTTTGTGAATTATAATAGTTGTAACTATTATAATTGTAATATGTTTGTTGTGAAGTTAAATAAATGTAATTCATGTGAAGATATAATACATAGCGATGTTCAATAAATGTTAGCTATTGGTCTTCCTCCTCTTCCTCTTCTCCTTCTCCTTCTTCCTCTTCCTCTCCTTCTCCTCCTTCTCCTTCTCCTTCTTCTTCTCTCTCTGGCCTAAGAACAGGACCTCACATTTATTCCAAATAATTTATATTTTCTTTGTAGTGGTCCTGGTTTCTAAGTAAAAAAAAATTTTGAATTCTGTCATTGTATATTAGCTCTTTCTATCAAATTTTTGTCATCCAAGTATTTATAAACCTGAGTTCTTTGGTTTCCATGTTTTTGACAAGTATGTTGAACAGGAATGGGCAAATCATAAATTCTTGGAGTTGTCTATTAAGATTGAGTCCAAACCTTTTACCAACACACTTGACATTGGTTGCCTAGCTACGAAGCTAGCTACTCAGACACCTTCCTATCACCTGACCTACATTTCTCCATTTTAACAAGAAAAGTAAGCACACTGTAAGATCTAATAAATATTATGTTAAAACCAAGACATGCTGTGCTCATGCCTTACTCTGACACATTGGCAACCAAATCCTAGAAAAGAAATGAGATTAGGTTGATATGACTTGTTTTTAGTAAAATCACCATCATTGCTAATGGTCAGCGTGGATGATTGCTTACAAATCATCCATCCTAGAATTTTGCTTGGGATCTGCATGAGGCTCGCTAAATTATACATAAATCTCACCCTTTTTAGGAATAGAAACATTTTTCAGTCACTAGATACCTCCTTTATTCTCCTTCATTCTCAGCAGCAGTTGTCTGATCTCATCTACCAGTTCTTCCCATATTTTGGGATAGAATTTGCACTAACTGAAGTTTTGAATATGTGAGGACTTCTATCTCTTTTCCTATTGTAAGTTTTAATTGTCTCTAATAATGTTTGCTCCACAACCGATAGTCATTCTCAATGAGAGAGATTATGGAAGTGAAGCAGAAAATTGAATGGTTCTTTGGCTATGCTATCATTTGTCAAGGTTATATTGTCTAAGATTAGCATAACTATTCCTTCTCTGATCTTCTCCTGACCACAGAGGTTAAAAAGAGAAGCAGCTTTCGTACTGTATTTGGTATTTTTCTCAGCCCTCCAGTTTATTTTGAGGCTTTACTTTCTCATATTACTCTAAACTGTTTTTCTTTCCCTTTCTTTGATTATATCAATGACTCTGTCTACCCCATCCATCTTTTCAAACTCATCAGAGAAACCACTGAGTCACAGGAGCTTGAACTGAAGTCTCCTGATTCCAGGTGCAATGCTCCTTTGAATTCCTCTCCAACAGCTGTCTGCGTATAAACTGCCTCTCCACTTATGCTGTTTATTTTTTCAGTTCGAGACTAGGATCTCACTTATGGTCAATTATTAGACACTATTATCCCTACTGCATTTTGTTTTCAGGCAGCCTATATTTCTTTCTCAACAGCATCAATTTTTTATAATGCTGAAGGAATCCCATTTTTAGTAGTTACATTCTTCTTGTAAATTATTTGGGCACTATTATTTACTGTTTTTGAAGCTCCCTTACTGAAGGCCTCACTATTATCTTTTTCACTGTTGTAAAATATCAAAGCCACTTTATCCTGAGAGTTCCTTGTTTTTACATGTGGTGTCTCATTCTTTCTTGTTGGTCATACTGGGATCCAGGACAGAAGTTTCCTAAAATTCTTCCTTTACCTTCTAAGGGAAAATTGTCAGCAACACAGCCAAGAACAAGTTACTCGTTCTGGTGTGTACTAGGTTGACTATGTCTCCCCCCACATTTATGTCTACCTAGAACCTGTACGTGTGGCCTTATTTGGAGATAGAGCCTGGATGGGGAGGGGGATAAATTCAACATAATTGGTGTCCCTATAAGAAGAGGGAATTTTGACACAGGGAAATACATACAGGAAGAACACCGTGTGAGGATGGAGGCAGGGAGTGGAATGATATGTCTGCAAGTCATAGGATGCCAAGAGTTATAGGTGACCATGAGACGCTAGGAAGGGACAGGAGGGATTGTTCTCTAGAGCCTTGAAAGAGAGCGTGACCCTATTGACAGCTTGATTTCAGACTTCTAGCTGCCAAACTGTGAGACAATACATTTCTGGTTTTTGAAGCCACCCAGTTTGTGGTGATGCGTGATGGTGGTCTTAGGAGACTAGTGAATGCTGTTAGTGGCACTAGTCCACCAACAGATTCCAGAGCCCAGCTCTGCAGTGGTTTTGCTGTGTGTATTGTAAGGCAGTATGGTGAGGTGGCAAGAACGTAAGAGTTAGAAGACCCATGCTCAAGCCTCGGACCTACCTCTTATGAGTGATTCGAGTTGAGTGATTTGGACATGTCAATCAATCACAAGTGACTTCCACAAAATGATCATAATGCATTGTTTATCCGATAGGGTTACTGTGAGAGTATAAGAAGTAAAACAAAATGCGGCAAGGACATTTTAAATTATAAAATTCCAATAAATGCTATTCAGCATTTATAAGCCTAATTTTCTTTATCTGGAGGGGTATTCCCTTAAGATACTAAAGGCTGCCTTTGAACAATGAGAAGGTTAGGCGCACCAACCTTTGCATGGTCAAAAATCCACGTATAACTTTTGATCCCACCAGTACTTAGGTTGTTCCTCAGCATCTGTGGGTCATTTGTTCCAGGACCCATCATGAACACCAAAATCAACTGGTGCTCAAGTCCCCTATGTAAAGTGGCATTGTTCAATGCATACTATTGATCTTCCATGCCTCCAGACTCCCAACCATGGATTGAAAACATTACAGTTGTTTATTTAAAGAAATTGCAGAGAAATGGAACCTGCACAGATGATTGACCCATGTTGTTCACAGGGCAACTCTATTTCATATTTGGGTTTATACTCTCTTAATCGCTTCTACCCTTGGATTTTGAATTCCCATAGGAATGTATACATTCTTATTTTTCCCATGAGATGAATGCCTGGAATTATAACAATAAAAGAGAATGTATTTCTTTGTGTGTATACAAGTGAATCTGTGTCTATGCTCTCAACGCACAGTTTTCCTATCCTATACTTTCAGTGAAATATTTTCTCTTTGAATAAGGCATACTCTTATACTGTATGCATCTCATCAATGTCTTGATACTTCTGAGACAGTATTTATCATTTCTTACCTAAAAATCTTAAATGTATATATGTTGTGTGTGTGTGTATATATATATATATATATATATATATATATATATACACATTTGAGTTCTAGATTTCTTCCTGACCTATTTCTATGACATCTTCTGAGAATTATGAGTTCTTTTTCATGGGATCCTTGAAGCTATTCATTGTGTCTCGTTTTAAGTAGTTTCTGTCTTATTTTATTTTTCTGATATTTGATCTCCTCCTAACTCCTGTACTGGGATAGTCTCTTCCCCACAACTGTCCCCCAGTGGATTTGAATGTTGCCTTCTCTCCTGGTTTATTTTCCATTATTGTTCTTCATACAATTTTATCAGATAGACATTACCCTGAGTTAAAATATTATACTGATTAAAAAAAAAAGACTCTTCTTTTTTTCTCACAACCTAGAGAAAGCATTAAGAAAAACATACTCCCCCCACCCACACATCTGAAGGGCTATCATGTGGAAAAGACATGAGACTCATTCTGCATAGAACCGTGGCAGAAATGATAGAGGCAGATAGGACCTTGATATAATTAAAAAAAGAAACACAACTTTCTGATGATCAGAGCTGTCCAAAAACGGAATCACGTGCCTTGCAGTGTTTTCAGCTCTATTTCTGAAGATGTTCAAGGCGGGTGTCCTAGGTCTGGTCCTTTAGAAGCAGAACCTGAAATGGAGATTCTTTGGCAAGTGATTCATTGAGAGAAACCTACATAAGAATAAGGGATGCAGGATAAGGCAAGGAAGCAGCTGGACAGGGATATGAGTTCAACTAAATTCTAACCTCAACCTGACCCGTAGGGAGTTCTGATGTCCCTGTATTAGTCGGCCAGTGCCTGTGGGCTGCCCACGGTGTGTGTGTCATGGGGAGGGGTGAGGCGAAGGCAGGCATACCCTCGTAAGCATCCACCTGGCCTTCAACGCTGCTGAATTTAATTCTCAGGTGAAGGGTGTAGCTGTGAGTGGCCAACACTCGCAACAGGTGCAAGATGGAGGCATCGGCCAGGCAGATGGGATCTGGGTATGGCACCAATAGCACCTACAGCAAAGATGATGGTCCATGTTCCAGGACAGCAAAGGAATAAGGAATCAGGACACCTGAGTTCTAGCTTTAGTTTTGCTACTGATAAATAATATCCTCCTACTTCGTTTCTAGTAGTCTGTAATGCAAGGGTATTAGAAATTATGTTTATTAAAGTCCCTTTACCTCTAGAATCACTCTATGGTGGCATGTTATAAAAGACTAGTTCTTGGGATATGGGCCGAAGACCCTTAGAAGGGGGGCTGGTGAGAGGACAAAGACACTGGTTATTGCAGTGGATCTGTGAGATCGTACACACCCCAAACATTGTGTTCATGTTAATAATGTGAATTATTTACTATTTTTTCAGATATATCTGATAAATAGAATTAATTTTAACTTCAAAAGCAGTATAGAATTCATACTTGTTGTTTTGTATTATGTTTTATCAATCATTGGATTCTAAAGGGACAACTTTTATTCTGAGGGCAGGTAGAGAATCCTCTAAAGTTATATCGACAAAAAAGGAATGAACAAACAGCTTTGAATGGAACTATGAACTAGGTAACCTCTAAGACTTTATGTGGATTTGTCCATGAGATCTGGATTTTACCAACTTAGGCTGTGATTTTCTTCATGGTAATTTTTCAGGCAAGCATAGTCCATTTATGTACGTGAGTATCCAGCAATTAATAATGGGATTAAATTAATAATTTAATAATGGGATAAAATTAATTAAATTCCCTTCTCTGAAGGGTGTATTAATGTTTGAGAGCTGGATAGCCGGGATAAGCTGTGAGGCCCCTTATTTTACTGAAGAAGAAAGTAAGGCCCAAGGTCATGCCGAGAAGACATACAACAACTTCCCCTGCCTCCCAGTTCATTGTTCATCTAGTACACCGCAAAGACAAGTAGCTCAACTTGTGAAAAATTAGGTAATTTGTTAGAACCATGTGTAATCAGTTAAAAGTAGGGTTAGTAGATGCCACGTGGTGCCTTGCATTTCAGGAAGCTTTCTGTGCGGGCGTCTTGGACACCCACGTCCATCGTGCGGTCACTACACTACGGCTCTTGCTCCCTTCTGTATTTAGGTTTCTGTTTTTGATTGATTTCTTCTTCTCTTTCATATGATTTTAAAAATCCATTTTCACAATTATTTCAGCAAAGATACATAACCTGTACTTTCATTTAAACCTTTTCCAAATAGAGATAATTTTTCTCCTAGGGTGTCATAACATTCAAGAACAAAATAAACATTGTAATATGCTGATGTCGATTGTTTCTGTAGTAACCATGTGAATAGTGCCGTGAAAATAATCATGATATTTTTATTCTCACATGCTCTGTGGCTCAAGTGATTGCATCTGGTTAATGACTGACCTCGTAACGTTGCAAAGTCCCCAGACAGAGAACAGCAAAAAAGGCAACAGTTCCCTGCTGGCATCATCTTAGCTATTCCCTTCCAAGGCAAACCGTGATTCTCTTCTGAAGCCCTCTTATTAAGAGACAGAAAACATTGCCTTCCTCATAGCATTCGGTGTGAGACGAGATACCAATGAAGAGGCTATAGATTGTAGTCTTGCTGAGGGTTTGATGACTAGAGTTGCGTTGGGAGGCAATGCTTCATGGATCTTGCTATAAACAGAATGCTGGTGCCCCTTCCCCCATTCATATATTGAAAGCTAATCCTCAATGTAATGGTATTTGAAGATGGGGTATTTAGCAGATGATTAGATCATAAAGGTGCAGCCCTCATGAATGAAATCAGTGTTCTTATAAAAAAGAAACCAGAGTGCTTCCTCACCCTTTTTGCCGAAGGAGGACATAGCGTGAAGATGGCATCTCTAAACCAGGGAGTGGGCCTTCATAAGACACTGAATCTGCCAGCACCTTGACCTTGGACTTCCCAGCCTCCAGGACTGTGAGAAATAAGTCTGTTGCTTAAACCACCCAATAAGTGGTATTTTTGTTATAGCAACCTGAACGGACTAAGACAGTTCTCTAACATTTCTGCATATTTTACATGCACAGGCACTGACTGTCTCTATTCTGAATGAACCCTCCCATTCCCCCACATGGGATCTGTAGTTTTGTCCATTCTTTCATTTCTTTCTTTCTTCTAAAATGAATTATAATTGACACGTAACATTGTATTAGTTTTTAGTGTTCAACATAATGGTTTGTGAAATATCTTTTCAAGGATGTTTGTAGAGTGAATAGCATTGGAAGATAGAGATAGTATCTCCCAATGGAGCAGAAAACAGATTTGTTTACTGTCCAATATAATACAGATATTGGAAGCAAAGAATGGACAAGTTTGCTTGTAGCCAGATATAAAAGACTGGGGTTCCTTATGTCTGGAGTTTCTTAGCTGTAATGCAAATCTGCAAATACAGCATCCACCCAGGTTGCTCTGTGGCATGTGGGGAGGAAGGGGAATTGACATAAACCTGAAGTTTGTGCTGCCTTCTGTGATCTGAGTGATAAAACCCTTTGTCTCTGATCTAGAAGTCTTGTGCTTTCTGCCAGCATCCATGGAACAGGAATAGGCTAATTTGTTAATTTGCCCATAGAGTAGAATTTTGGACTTTTCACAGCTCTTGGCAGGCTGACCATTTACTATTAAGGAATCATTTCCCAGGGTAATTGGCTATGATCGCAGAAGAAATAAAATAAGGAAACTTGATCCCTGTTTACCACAGGCAAATTTATCATTAAAATATTTTTAAACTCCTTGTATTTGGGAATGCCATGACTAATGACTGAAAGCAGGTCACATGGAGATAGGTGAGTGTTGGCCACTTAAAGGGGCTTTTCTTGCATCTCTCATATCAAGACTGCAGAGAGCCACCTATCCTTCTTCGAAGATAAAATCTACGCCTGAACCCTGTTTGCTGTGTTGCACCTTGCAGGGCTGAGGGCAGCCCAGGACAACATGTCCACCATGCTTCAGTGAGATGATACAGCCACAGTGCAGAGCCGCATTGGGATTCAACACAGGCTTCACTCTGCCTGAGCCGGACAGCCGGCTCCAGTTGACCTAGAACACTGCCCTCCAAAACAGTGTTTTAAAATCTCCACCTCCTACAGCAGGAGCTGCTCGCCCTCTGGCCACAAATTAATTGACACCTGGGAGAAAAGAGCACAAAGAGGAGAGGTAAGGGATGTAGGGTGGTTGGGGATGTTACATGGGTCTCTGGTTTCTGTAGGCAAAGAACAAAGGAGTTAAATTGAAGCCACCCTTAATAGAATCTGACTGTTGCTCCACTCCCACACCCACCTCATAGAGTGACTTCAGCACTGAAGCATTAAAAATATCTTTAAAATATCTGCCAAGGTATCACATACTCATTTGAAAGGCTCTTTAATCAATTGTCTTCAAGCTGAGTAAAGATGAGCACTCATTTCATAGCAGTTACGTGGCAGAACACATGATTAATAAAAAGAGAGAGATCTCCAGTTCTGAATAATTAGTGACTCAAAAGTAAAATGTTGACTTTTGAAAAAAGTAAAATAAAAGTGACTCATGTTCTCTATAACTTGAGTTGTGACGATCCAACTCTCTTTTTAGTAGCAACTCAAGGAGTCAACCAAACGCGTTATATGGCAACTGAAAAATGTTTCAGTTCCATTTTTGTATTTACAAGTTATTTCTTGATTATTTACACCAATTTGATATTTTTTCTAAAATATATTTTAAAATTTTAAAATATTTCCTGAGATTTGGGAGTGAGGAATTACCCTTACAAAATCAAAGATCAGGAAATTCTGTATGACTTTGATTAAGCAATCTGCAAAAACCTTCTAACGGCAATTTGAACAGTTTGGGAAATACTCTCTTGGGCTCATATTTAATATACGCAATGGTCATTACAGGTCCTGTGATATTTTTTGGTTAGCTATATGATTGTGTTTGGCCTGCATGGTTTGCAGTATTTGTGACTCTCCTGCTTTTAGGACCCCCCAATTTGGCCCCAGCTCACTACCCCAGTGCCAGCATATCCAGCATTCCATCAAGATCAGCAGTTTATAGGAGCCTTGTGGTACCTAAACTAACTTTACATATGTAGTCCCAGATTTTTGCTGGGATATGTTCTTGGAAACCAAAATAAAGTGGATGGTCAAAAGCAGGCTGTACTTTTTCATAGAAACATTATATATGAGAATTATGTTCATGAGCTAGCATTTGGCATCAAAGTCATTTAAGTTCAATTACTAATTTGTCACGAAAACAATGATACAATCATTGTAAATTCTATAATTATTTTGAATATGAAATTTATAAGTTTTACACTATGTGCATAAAATGATCATATCTAATGAGGATATAGGAATATAATAATGTTCAATATATAACATTATGTATACTACAACTTGAAATAACATAAACCAGCAAAAATAATCATACATTAAATATTTAACTAACAGCTGAACTTGCCTTCTTAAATATAAAAAAGCTTTTGGAGATAATTTAATTGACCCACATATCATTACAAAACACTTTAATTGTTCTTGAAGCTCTGACCAATATAAGGCCAAAAATATATAATAAATATCATAAGTATCAGAAAGATAAAATTATTATTGTTTTCCGTGTATGTGATAGTTTATCTAAAAAACAGAAGGGAAGAACACAAAAACTAATAAAAGCAGTAAGCAAAGAAGCCAGATAGACTATAAATATTAAAATATTAATGTTCTCTCTATTAATAATAACTAATTAAACTATAATAAGAAATAACCCAGACAAGAAGAACAAATATATAATATACTTAGAAGCAAACTTAATAAGGACTGTGCAGATCTTATATGACAAAACTATAAATTCTACTGTTGGAAATAAAGACTTAATTAAAGGAAAAAAATACTTTCTTGGACAGGAAGTTTCCATAGAATCAATGGCTTAATTTAGTGGGATTAAGTCATAATAGTTTAATGCACTCTCATAACGATCCTAACAAACTTATTGTAACTTGAAAAAAATGATTTAAAAATCTACCTGGAGGAATATGCATGTAAGAATAGCTGGAAATTTTTGAAGAAGAGTTATGAGGAGAGCTAACCCTATCAGATGCTAAAATATATTTTAAAGCTTTGGAAATGATAACTGAGATATAGTGCTAGGAAGTTCAATAAACTTAAAGAGACAACCCCAAAATGGATCAATATATTTCAGTTACAGTACATACCTCCATGTGTAATACTTTCCTCATCTATAAAATTGGGATAATAATTGTACCTATCTCATAGGCTTATTATGAGGTATTTAATGCATACAATATTATTAGAACAGTGCCTAGCATTCAGTAAGTGCTAGGGATTATTTGCTATATTTTTAAACAGTGATACCTTACCAGTCAACACTGATTTGGTTGAAAATTGAATTTTATTTTCTAGAACATTTAATTATTGTATTTTTTTCCCTAATGTCATATTCCCCCAAACAATTCCCTATTTTCTATGAGACTCCGCTCTTGATAACTGTGATTTGGTCAACTATGGTAATTCTTAGATATAAATATTGTGTTAAAAATACCATGTCAAGTGAGAAATTATTCTATGAAGATTATTTAGGAAATGGTGCTAGGACCATCTCTCTCACATATGATATCAAAATAAACTCCAGATAAATTTAGAGATTCAAATTTAAAAGAAAAGAAAAAAAACAATGTACCAAGACTGACCATATTCTGGGCCATCAAACAAATTTCAATACATTTAAAGGATTAAAATCATACCTTATATTCTCTGAATATAAGGAATATTATGAATATAAGGAATACTATGGAATAAAACTGGAAATCAATAACAGAAAGATCTTTTGCAAAACTAATTTTTGAAACAAGATAACACACTTCACACTTTCAAATAATCATGGGTCAAAGAAGGAATCAAAAGGGAAATTAGAAAACACTTTGAACTTAATCAAGCTAAGAACACAACATATCAAAATTTGTGGGAAGCCTCCAGAACTGTGAGAAAATAAAAAAAAAGAAAAGAAAAGAAAAGAAAAGAAAAGAAAAGAAAAGAAAAAAGCAATGTAAGGTCTAAAAGAAAATAGAGACATTAAACTCATCAGTATTTGTATAAATGGGTATTGTGGCACTTTTATACACTGCTAATTGAAGAATAAATCAGCATAATCTTTTTGGAGGGAAATTTGACAAATTAAAATTAAATGTATTTGGTGGGAAATGTGTCAATTCATATCAATGCGCACGAAATGTGCACACCTTGGACCTAGTAATCCTGCTTATAGGTAGTTTTCCTGAGGACATGATTGGACAAGTGTGCAAAGATGAATGTTTTAGAGTGTTGGTTGCAGTATTGTTTATAATGCTAAAAATTTAGAAATAACCTAAATATTTATCAGTAAAAGATTAATTAAACTGTGATAGATTCAAACAATGTAATGGAATACATTGTAGCAATTAAACAATTTATTATTAAATAAAAAAGCAGGTTAAACAGATTAAGTATAGATATTGATAAAAGTTAAAAAATAAAAATTAAAAAATATATTTTCCTTTTTCTACATTTTTAATTTTAATTTTTCAATTACAATTTCCTTTTATTGGTTTCAGGTATACAGCATAGTAGTTAGATAATCATATACTGCATAAAGTGTTCCCCCGATCCCTGTGAGTATTTTGTAACTACCAATTTGTACTTCTTAATCCCTTCACTTCTTTCACCCAGTCCCCAAACCCCTTCTCCTCTGTTAACCACTAGTCAGCTCTCTGTATCTAGGAGTCTTTCAATTTTGTGTGTTTGTTTATTTTGTTCTTCAGATTCCACATACAAGCAAAATCATATGGGGTTTGTTTTTCTCTGACTGACTTACTTCATAATACCTTCTAGGTTCATCCCTACTGTTGCAAAGGGCAAGGTTTCATTCTTTGTTATGGCTGAGTAATATTCCTTTGTATGTATGTACCATAGTTTTTTATCCACCCATCTACTGATGGGTACTTGGGTTGCTTCCGTATCTTGGTAATTCTAAATAATGCTGAATTGAACATAGGAGTGGATATATTTTTTTGAATTAGTGTTTGGGTTTCTTCAAATATATGCCCAGAAATGGAATCACTGCATCATAAGGCGATTCCATTTTTAATTTTTTGGAACATCTGTACTGTTTTCCATAGCGGTTGCACCAATCTGTATTGCTACCAACAGTGCATGAGGGTTCTCTTTTCTCTACATCCTCACCAACATTTGTTTTTTGTCAATTTATTGATGATAGCCATTCTGACAGGCATGAGGTAATAGATCAGTGTGGTTTCAATTTGCATTTATCTGATGATTAGTGACGTTGAGCATCATTTTATGTCTATTGTCCATCTGTGTGTCTTCTTTGAAGAAAGCCCCCTATCAATTTTAAAATTAAAAATTATTTTTGGTTTTGAGTAGTATGAGCTCTTAAAAAATTTTGGATATTAACCCCTTATCAGATGTATCATTGATCAGTATATACTCCCATTCAGTGAGTTGTCTTTTCATTTTGTCGATAGTTTCCTTTGCTGTGAAAAACTTTTTAGTTTGTTGTAGTCCCATTTGTTTATTTTTCTCTTGTTTCCCTTGCTTGAGGAGATATATAGAAACAATATTGCTATGAGAAATGTATGAGATTCTACTGCCTATGTTTTCTTCTAGGAGTTTTATTGTTTTGAATCTTACATTTAAGTCTTTAGTCCATTTTCAGTTTATTCTTCTATAATATATGATATATTATCATAAGAATATGATCTAGTTTCATTTCTTGCACATATCTGTCCAATTTTCCCAACACCATTTATTGACTAAACTGTCTTTACCCCATTGTATGTGTAATTGATTGGGAATTGATTGATGTTCTTCTCTTGCATCAATGTTTCTCTTCCTCTCCCTCTCCCTCCCTTACCCTCTTTCTAAAATCAGTAAGCATGTCCTTGGGTGACAATAAAAAAAATTAGAAAAAAAAGAGAACTCTTCTTAGGTCCTCAGAAGTGGAAACCATAGATACCACAATCACTAATGACACTGCAATACAATTAGAAATTAACAACAAAAGGATAGCCAAACAACAATGACAATGACAACAGAACAAAAGCAAAAAAACAAAAAAAAATCCCACAGATTTCTTTGGAAACCTTAAATTTATCTGGAAATTTAAAAAAATTATATTTAGAACAAATAAATAATAACAGAAAATATAAACTATTTGGAAGTGAATAAAAATAAAATTGTGAAATATTCTCTGTGGAATATACCACAGATAGAATCTAGAGGAAAATTTATAGTTCAAATGCTTTATTAGAAAACAAGAGAGACAGAAAGTAACTGACTAAGTATATAACTTCAGGAACTAGAAGAAAAACAAAATCCAAAGATCATAAAGGGAAGAAAGTAATAAAGAGAAAAACATAAAATAATAAATAAGCAGAACGCTTACAAGATTGGAATCTTGATCAAGAAAACCTAAGTATGGTTTTTAGAAAGACCAGTAAAATAAACAAACCCATGACAAATCTGATGAAGATCGGGAAGAGATAAATAATAAATACTAGGGATGACAAAAGATAAGTAACTATAGACACAAAGAATTTTTTAAGTTATAAGAGATTATCTAATACAGTGCATGGCAACCAATTTGAAAATTTAGACAAAATGGAATGCTTTTCTTAAGAAAATAGATAATAAAAATTGAAGAAATAAAAAGTGGACTAGATCAAGAATTATAAAAGAATTAAACAAGTAGTTTAATTGCAGAAAGAGAAAATTCTTATGCTTTTGAAACTTTGATATCACACAAAATGTGGAGAAGCTTTCTAGCTCATTCCACAGTACTATAGTCTCAATAGCAAAGCTATGCAATGAATAGCACAAAAAGACTATAATTGATTCTTATTTAAGAAATAAAAAATCCTAAATAAATTTTTAGAAAATAGAATTCAGCAGAATATTAAAATAGCAATAAATCATGACTTAACATGGTTTATCACATTGTACATGGAAGATTCATTATCAATTTATCTATGAATATAACAATAGATTAAAGGAAAAAGAGTATGATTGTTCAAGTAGATGCCAAAAGGAGCATTTGAAAAAAATCAACATAAATTTATAATAATAATTATAACAACAAGAAAAGTAAGCATTTGTAACCCAGGCATATAAAGACTTTCCTCAAGTGGGTAAATGCTGCCTAGAAAAGTTCAGTGAATCAATCTTAACTGTGAAGCACTTGGCCATTTCTATTAGAGTTTCAACAAGCTTACTATCTCTGTGTGGGGGTCTGTCAGGGGTCTGTCCAGGGCAGACAGCCTGGGCCTCCATGTGCCCTTGGAGGTCAGTCTGGGCAAGCAGCCTGGCAGTATCTTGAAGGTCGCTCTGGTCAGGAAGCCCAGAGCTATACTGCATCCTCACATGCCTGTGAACAGGTAGCCTGAGCCTATGTCATACACACGCGCTGTAGTTTCCAATGACCACAGTCCTGGCATGATCCCACTATTGTCTAAGCTTGTATAAAAAACCCTGTAACCAGCAATAAAGAGCTTGCTTGCTGCTGCTGCTGCCTGCAGTGTGAAGTGCAGTTCCTATGTCTGGTCCTCATTCTTTCTTCTGTTTGGGCATCTCACCTACTCTGGCTGAACAGCTGGGCTCTGACACTCTGCTTCTAATTAACATTATGTTGGGCTTCTTAGTGTCACAAAACACAACAGAAGAGGAGTACATATTGGAAAGGAAGAGTCAAAGAGTCATTATTTCCAAGTACTATTTTTCTGTGTAGAAAAATCAAGAAACCCAGTAGTACAACTGTTTGAACAAATATGAGAGCTCAAAGTAAGAAAGAAAGGTTCAAGACTGAGGTACAAACTCAATAACTTTCCTACATATTGGCAATATATAATTAGAAAAATATAATGGAGGAAAGATATCACAGTGACATTAAACCCCATATGATTTCACTTACATGTGGAATCTGATGAACAAAATTAACTAACAAACAAAATAGAAACAGACTCATAGATACAGAGAACAGGCTGATAACTGTCAAAGGGGAACAGGAGTTGCAGGGCTGGGTGAAAAAGGTTAAGGGATTAAGCAAAGAAAAGAAAAAGGAAAAACCTTATAGATATAATGGTGCGGTGAATCCTACAGGGAAAGGGGATGGGGGAGGTAGAAGAGGGTAAATGGAACATAAATGGTGATGGAAGGAGACTTGACTTGGGATGGGGAACACAATGCAATATACAGATGATGTGTTATAGAACTGTGCACCTGAAACTTACAGAATTGTATTAACCAATGTTACCCTAGTAAAGTCAATAAAAAATGTAAAAAAAAAAGAAATGGAAAAAAAAACCAAGTGAAAATAAAACTCATGACAACTATTAAAAAAATAAAACAAATACAGTTATCCCCCACTTTTCAAAAGTTTGCATCATCACTTTGCTTTAATGAAAGGCTTACATTAGTACTTGTTTTCACTAACTGAAAGAAATCCAAAGAGGATTTTGTTTTTAGGAAAAAAGGCAAAAAGCAAGGATAGCATTTCACGTTTGTGTCACAGAGGCAGCATGCACCCCGAACAGTGAGAGTGGCCCTGCCAAATCCCTTCCTGGCGACTATACTCAGCGTCTCAGCACCAAGCTGCCACAGTTTTTGATTGTATCTGTGAGCTTTGTGCTTTATCTCATTTATTTTGTGCATCCGTTAGTAAGATGTGCTCTAAGTTATCAGAAAAACCTAAGAGACCTTGTGTGGTACATTTAGTGTCAAACCGGGCATAATTAAGTGTTTCGATCATGGTGAACAAAATAAAGACTTTGTCAAGCATTGAATTTTGGGTCTGGGAATGCCCAGATATCTATAGGACATAACAATAATTTAAAGACAAGTGGAAAGATATGAAAAAATAGTTATGATACATTTAATAGAATACATATATTGCCCAAATTATATAAAGAGCTCTCATAATCAGCAAGGTATAGGGACAATATCATTAGTAAAACCAGGAAAAATATAAATAAACTATTTTGTGAAAGAAGATATATAAATAGCAAATGAACATAAGACAAATTTAATTAGCAATCAGGGCAATGCAACTTTAAAAGGCGGTTGCTTTACCTATTATCATGGCCAAAATTTAAAATATGGCTACGCAGAATGGAGAGGAAGACCACCCTTTGGAAGGCCAGCAGGAAATAATGGATGGGGACAGGCTCACTGACTGGCCCTTAACTTCTGATGGGCCATACCCAATAGGTCAGTAGGTCAATAGGTCAATGATGAGTTGGATGGAGATGATATGGAAATGTTCATGGGGGAGATGAGAGAAATCAGGAGAGAACTTAGGGAGCTGCAGTTGAGGGGTTGTCTGCATATCATTATGGGGGAACTCTCATAATGGCCATCATGATGAATTTTGCCCTTATGCTTTGATTCCCGTCATTTACCATGAGATTAATACTGTGACTCCCACTGTTGTTTCTTTTTTCCCTTGCATTTCCTGATATGCCTTTACTGACCTGTTTCCTGTGAACCTTATGTAACACCCATGCGTCAAGAGGACTCAGTGTCAACAGTGTCTAATTGGAGACTGCCTTAGCACACAGTCTAAGTTTCTGTCAACAGCAGTTTCACCCATTTGTGTGGAAATATGTCAAGTTAATAAAGCAATTAAAAAGCAAAAGATATTTAAAAAATAAATAAAAATTTAAAAAACCTCAAAAAATAAAAATATGGATATGATTGAGAATTATTAGGAGACAGGAAAACAAATACTTAAGTTATTGGGGGGCATATGTTAGTGAGATCTTTTTGGAAGGCAGTTTGGTAAGATCTATTAAAATTTTAAACATGAATAACTGAGGCAGAATCATGTGTCTAGGAACTTATCCTATGGAAACACTTGTACACATATATATGTGCAAGGATGTGCACTGTAGCATTGTTTTATTTCAATTACAAAATAATTGGAAATAACCAATTAATATAGACATGGCTTAATAAATAATCAATTAATATAGGAAACATGTTATGGAATACTATGCAGCCATTTAAAAGAATGAGATAAACATATTTATTGAATGGAAATATCTAAAAGAAGTATAGTAAATGAAAAAAAGTATTTTACAAGGCAGTATTATGATATGCTCCCTCTTATTACATATAAATGTGTTGTATGTATGTGCAGAAAAAAAGAAATAAAGGCCGCTCACTGAGCTTTAGAAGTAGTGATCTAAGAAGGGTGTGAGAATGAGGGTAGGGGGGCAAAAGGATATATTTATATTTGCCTGTGTAGTT
Organism: Mormoops blainvillei; assembly: GCA_004026545.1. Classification (NCBI taxonomy): domain Eukaryota; kingdom Metazoa; phylum Chordata; class Mammalia; order Chiroptera; family Mormoopidae; genus Mormoops; species Mormoops blainvillei. Next base: position 118,064 of record PVJD01004887.1, read on the forward strand.
ACATATTTTAAAACTTTTACAATAAGAACATTCATATATATGTATTTTTAAGAGTACATCAGATCCAAGATGGCAGACTGAGCATATTTATCAACTACCCTTTTCTCTCTGGGTCCTATGCAAAGTATATAAACTTGGTTTCTGTTGTTTTTTTTTAAGGAAAGAAATCATAATAGCATTGCAAAACAGAATAATATGCCATTGGTATAACAGTTTGAGGAACTCTTACAAGATGAAAATTAGGATTGATATATAAGTTGACAGAGAAATCAGAACAATAGCAATAAGAACATCAGAGCCAAAACATCAAAGATATATTCTTTCCAAGGGACATCAGGGAAGCTCTAAGGTCGGAATCACTGAGTATGAAAAGCAGAGATGGCTTGTTAAGTAGTGAACAGGACAATTAACTGGTATTAAAGGACACTAGGAACACAGGATAAACCAGATTCCAGATCTCCCTCAAAGAGTGCACAGCGATGACTAGCACTGTGGCCAAACCCCATGCACTCCCTCTAAAGAAAATGAGGAATTTGCCTGGAGAGGAGGAGGCTCCTAGGAGGGATGCTGGACCTGGTGAATAAACAGAACTGAGCTTGAACTAATACCCAGTGTCCACGACTGAGACTAACGGAAAGAAAACAACAAACAATTGGATACAAGAGAGTTTTGCCCAATCTTCTGCCTACCTTGGCTGTGTCCTGACCATGAACCTTGGAGCAATCAGCCTAATGAAGTACCTGTCCACTACATGGAGCCTATAAGCAGTTTCGTGTAGGGGAAGAAGGATGAGTTGCAACCTTTCAAGACTGAACAGATTCACAGGATTCGTGCAGATGGAAGAATATTCACGGAGCCATTGGGATGTCTGACATGCCTTTATTCAAGGGTGGGTGATCCATGCATGCTGCAAGCTGTGTGTCACACTACATGTCACCTGTCCCCTCTGCATGGCACCCAGCATGGCCCATGCATTTTTTTCTCAGCAGGAAGCCTCTACCCCTTAATATACTGGAAACAGACACAGCCGGCAAGGAGCCAGGATTATTGTATAATATAGTGAGATTCTGTGCATGCGAGCCCACTCAAGGCTATGCAAACAGTTTATTGGACCCAGTCTCAAGGCTATGAGAACACTACTCATCAGGCCCATTCTCAGGGTTATGGGAAACTGCTTCCTTTAGTTACCAAGACACCTGTGTGAGGAAGCCAGACTGACTCCACTTACCCTACACAGGACTACCTAACTCCAGGGAAATACAGACCAGTGATTTATGACAATCCACCTGGCTGTTCACTCATGAACAGCAGTGGGCAAAGGAGAGCTCTCAAGCAGATGTTTGAAGTATGGGCACAGGGATGGGCAGCACTGTTTGTAGTAGCAAAAATGAATAAATGGATGAAGGAAGGAAGGAGGGAAAGGTGGAAGGAAGGAAGGAAGGCAGGAAGGACAACCAAAATTTGCTTGGATAATATACAGTATGCTCTACATATTATGAAAAGCTACAGTAATTAACAGACCCTCTATATGTATTGATATGGAAAGATATCAGTACTATTTTACTGAGTGAAAACCAGGCTGTGAAACAGTGTATATGATGCAATCCTTATTAAAAAAAATGCCTAACCACATACCTGGGAAGCATCTAAAGGAATATTTCCCAAACTGTACACAATAGTGAAACTAAGAAGAAGGAGTTTGAAGGAAAAGGTGAGAGGAATTGAGGGTGGATCTTCCACTTTTTACTCCACTGATATTGTTTAAAATGTGTCAATGATCAAGTGTGGTTTTGTAAGTAATATTAAAAATAATTGGACTAGGAAAAAATGGTTACAAAACACACACATACCTGGAAAGATCTGTGTAAAAAAAAAATTCTGTTCTGCTTAAGTCTAAGACAGCAAGTTTAAAGATTTTTACATTCTTTATACTGTTCAGTATCATCTAGTATTTTTCCAGGGCTATCATATTAAGACCAATAAAAACTATTTCAATTAAAGAATATAATGTTTTTTAGAGTGGAATCCTTTGACTACTTTTCAATATTAGAACAAAATACTAAAGAGTCATTATGTTGTGGCAGGCACTGGACATGAAATTGGGGTTGTGCTTTCAGAATTAGGGCATCTAAACATTTGAAATGCTTGGCCAAATGTCAGGGTTCAGGGCAATGAAGTGCTGGTAATGTTTAACAATGGACTCTCCAAAAAAAAAAACAAAAACCAAAAACCCCAAAACAAGGACCGGATCTCTAATGTTTACCAATTTCCTTATACAGGTATACCTTGGAGATATTGCGGGTTTCGTTCCAGACCACCGCAGTAAAGTGAATATCGCAATAAAGCTAGCCATAATTTTTTCGCTGCTGGAGGGGCTTGCCTTCAATCTGTGAAAAATGCAACATCTGTGAAGGTCAATAAACCGAGGCATGCCTGTAAATACTCCCACCTCAGCAGGTGCCAGCTACCCTTGCGCTCACCAGGCGCATCTGTGAGCTGGCGCATGCAGGAGCCCTCGCCCGCAGGTGTGAGCCAGCGCCCACACACCACTCAGAGAGAGTTTGGGAGCTTGGAGTTTTTGTCTTAGGTCCTTAACCTTGATTTTCTTCACTTGTTCCCTCTCCTGGGCCATATGGCGAGCAGGCCCAAAGAAGAGGCAAAGTCGGAGGGGGCAGCTGCCAGCAGAATGTGGAAGAGTTGAGAGGGCAGCCGCACCCTCCGGCTTGGCTGCCAGATGGGTGGGAATATTATTCATGGGTCTGTTAGTGATAAGAGTCTTTTAAAAAATTTTTTTAGCAGAACAATTAGAGTGATTTCCACTCCTTTCCCTACTTTGAAGCTTTAGCACTTTGGGGGTCCATTGCAGACACAGGTTGGTGAAGGGACTGTTAACCTAAAAATAAAAGGCCAAAATGGAGGCAGCAAGCATTTATTTGAAATTAAAAAATTGCAATCCAGGACATAGCTTCAGGCAGAAATCCAAGTTATGTCTGATTATGGGGTGAAGAAAACCCCTGAAGCAGTTGCCCACCTGGTTCAGGACAACTGGGACAGAGGAGCCTTTGCGTGGGGATGTGCTCTCACGGAGTATTTCTTTGATTTTTTTTTTTTAAAGGGGAGCTAACTGACTGAACACCTCTGAGTACAAATTCAGATTATTACTAAAATGATCAGTTAAAGGAAGGCAAATCTCTGGGGACAAAACCAGGCCAGAAGCAGATGCGCCTGCTCTATAGGAAGGCAAACAGGTGCCACTTCGATGTTAAGGAGGGCGGATATGTCCGCTATTCCCAGATCAAGTTTTGGCAGGAGGGGGACAGCGCGGATGACAACAGGGCCAGTTTCTTAAAAAGAGAGATAAAGTAATTACACTGGGAAGAAAACTCAAATAATGGTTTATGAGGGCACGGGATAGGTCGTGATTCTTCATTGGTACCTGGCCCCATTACCCAGCTGCCTTAATTCAGCCGTTCCAGGCACTGCCCCGAACAGCCCCCCGGCAGGGAGGCTGTGTGGAAGGCTTGATGGCAGAAGGGGGGCGCTTATTTTACTATAGAGAAAAGGGGCTTGAGTGGGGAGTAGCAGTTGCAAGCCCCCCACCTCCTGCAAGATTTCTGTCATGTTTATAAATACGTAAATAAATATATTACATACAATAGTGAGTCTGGGAAGCAGCCTCCCCGCAGAGGCTCGCCTGACACAGTTACACGTCTCAGGAATTCTAGGAAAGGGTGCTGGGCTCCCAGAAGTGGGTTCCATGTGTTCTCCTCTGCACAGGGTAAGCAACCCCACCCAGCCCACCCGCTCTTCAGGGTTCAGTTTGTACAGTATGGAGAGTTACCATAGGCAGGTTTGGAGGATTGCGACTTGAGCTGCAGGGAGCTGGGTAGGCTGCGCTGACCCGAGCCACTCTGGGCGCCCTGAGGAAAGTGGTGGTGTTAACAGCTGTGAGTGAGGCTGCTGGGGCACATAACCTGGAGCTGCTCCAGGGGCCAGGGGCCCAGTGGAACCTAAGGCTGAGGGCAAGCTAAACGGGGGAGGGGTCTCTGCATGAAACCCCTGCTTGTCAAAAACCTGGCTTTTGTTGTAGACAGAACCAGTCATAACAGGTAGGCCAGTGGTGCTCAAAGACATAAGGAAACCACAGGGAAAAAAAGGGTCTTTGGTAGACTACTGGGGAGTTTTGCTCTAGACTAGGGTGGACATCCTTAAAAGCAAGCTGTGCGTTTTGCAACGCCTAAGAGTATATTAAAAATATTTTGTTTGGGTCGATGACAGTCAGTGTTAATTTTTACAGCTTTGTTGTTTTTTTAAAAGGAAGCATATGCACAAAGTTGATAGGTTGATAAACATGTATATGCATTTTTATATGTAGAAACATTTTATCTGCATATGCATTATATGCCAATATAAATGTTCATAGATAAATGTGATTTTCCCCTTAATTTCTAATTTAGATTTGAATACATTCATCATCACTGAATGATGGACAGGTACGGAGTTGGATCAAGATGCTTTTGCAGTTTAAAAATAAAATTCTAGAGAACAGCTATTTTTCCTTGATGAAGCATTAGACCATTTCTGAAATGTAATGGTTAAAATAACAGAGTAAGTTCTGAACCAGTAGTTCTCATCCTGTTTTTCTCCTGACCATGCAAGCAAAATGCCCTAGAAGAGTGGGTCACTATGAAAAGGTACTTCAGGGGATGGTGCACGGGGTGGGTACAGTGGTCCTGCTTAACGAAGCTGAGCAGAATAAGGTAGTGGAGGTAAGGAGAAAGGGAAATGTTAAAACTTATTTTATCCCAGAATAATAGTTCCTTTATAGTTACACAACAATGTGAATGTACTTAATGCCATTGAATTGTACACTTTAAAACGGTTACGGTGGTAAAATTTTTAATGTGTACTTTACCACACAAAACACAAAACATATTGTGCCGTTAGGAAAGAGAAGGCTTTATGAAACTTTAATGTTCTACTACTATTGTTAATGTTTGGAGGACAATTGTTAGAGAATTTAAATTATTGTTTGGAGAATAATACAGGGCCAAATATCCTTAGGGGAAAAGACATTCAGAGACTAATTCAGAAAGTACTTGGAAATGAGCAGACAACCAAGAAGTTGAAACCCCATGAAAATGGAAAGGACATGCCTACAGACATGTAATAATTAGCCACCTTCAGATCAGAGACTGCAGCATGAGGGAAAGTGCTGTGCAACATTTAAAAATAAATAAATAAAGCCCTGTCTGGTGCGGCTCAGCGGATTGATTGCTGGTCTGCAAACCAAAGGGTCACAGGTTCGATTCCCAGTCAGGGCACATGCCTGGGTGGCAGGCCAGATCCCCAGTAGGATGTGCAATGTGTGGTTACACATTGATGTTTCTTTCCCTCTCTCCCTCATTTCCCCTCTGTCTAAAAATAAATAAATAAATATCTTAAATTTTTTTAAATAAAGATTTATTAATGTTGTATATATGGATTGATAGGCATGCACAAAATAATTAGTAAATAAGTATGTATATATTAATTTAAGACATTTATTCAGGCCCTACTATGTAGCTAGTGGTGGGCAAAAAGGCAAACAAAGTGTCAAAGCTTCCATGTTAGTTGGGTGGAGACGGGAGGAAAGAGAAAGGACATGAAATTTGTCAGATGGTGATAACGTCATGGAAGACAATACATCCGGATGAGGGGACCGTTCTTTTAGGTAGAACAGTTGGGAAAATCCCTTCCGATAACAGAATGGATTTGAGCAGAGATGTAAAAAAAAGGAACCCAGCTGATGCAAACATCTGGGAGAGTAGCCTTCTAGGCAGAGGAAGCAGCAAAAGGGAACGGCTTGCATGAGGGCACACTCACACATTCGAGGACTAGCCAGAGGCCAGGGCAGGTGGGGCGTGGAGAGGGCTGTACAGAAGGAGCTGAGGTCAGAGAAGTACCTGGCCTCCAAATCATGCTGGGCTGTCAGGACACTGCTAGGACTGGCTTTTGCTCTCAGTAGAGGGTAAGTCATTGGAGAGTGTTGAGTGAAGAGTGACCTCATCTGACTTGCCTTTGAAAAGAACTGGGCCTGCCGCGTAGAGGGTGGTGAGGCCGACAGTGCGCCTAGTTCACTAGCCACAGGAGCAGCTATCCTGGCTTAATCGAAGCTAAGGCTGGAGGGAGTAGAGGTTGTGGGAAGAGGTCAGGTGCTGTATACACTTTGAAGGCAACACCTAATAAGGCACTCACCTGGAGATATGTCATTGAGTAGGTGACCGGGACCAAGCAGTTCATCCATAGAAAGTAGAGAAATGGCAGAGTGTAGAGGCACAGAGCAGGTGGCTTGCTTTGAGGAGATGGAGGAAATGGAGGCTCTGTTTTGATTACCGTGTTTTTTCAGTGAATTAGAAAACAAGGTCATCAGCTTAGCAAACTTAGGGAGAAGTACAGGTTTGAGAAGAACAGAGAAAGGACAAAATAATCACTCAGGGTCGTAAAAGTGAAAGAACCAAAGACGTGTAGTAAGATTGCCAAGTGATACAAAAGGCCCCCTGAAGTTAGCAGTTGTGCACTGGCATTGGATTGTAAGCTCACAATTATTGAGTTGTTTGCTCAGAATTACTTATTTATTTATTTTACTCATAGGGAAGTCTGAGGACCACAGCTCTTGATCATAGAAGATCTACCAAATTGGCCCTAAAATCCATACTTGAAAATCTGACTTTTAAGAATTTAACAATCGTTGCGACCTTTTCTGATAAATCCTGGCCCAGAAAAATCATTTGAAAATCATTAGTCGGCACTAATGACAACTCCATACAAATTTAGGCTTCAGGTAAAAAGAAGCCATGGGATCCCTGAACACACTGCTTTCTCTGTCACTAGGACAGCCTTCGGAAAGCTGGTATAAATTTCCGGCAGCTCTCACCCTCCTTTGGGACCACGGCTTGCCCAGGATCCCACTGTCAGCATATTTGCCACTGAATCCTCCAGTGTCAATGTAATATACAATCAAGAATCATCACATTATTATCGAATGTATAAGATCTAGTGCTACTCTTAGGTTCTTGTGTATCAACTAGGAATAACTGCAGTTGACCAATCTCAGGTACATAACTTTTTCCCCCTATTACTAAACTTAATCTTACCTCAAGCCCAGTTTCTGCTGACAGCAAATATGTGACTGACCTAGTCATTTCTGGTTAGATTCAGTCACTTCAGAGATTTCCCAGTGAATTCAGAGAACCATCTCTCCCTGTCTCCCTGGGGTTCTGCCTACATGAGGGAGGGAAGTAAGGGAAGGAACTTAAGGCCTCCATGGGAAGGGCTATCGGATCCTGGGTGGTTCTCTGTCCTCTCCAGCCTCTGCTGAGATGTAATTATCTGTCCTGTCTTTGGTTGGCCGCACCTGTTTTGCTGCAGAAACCAGGGGTCTGGCTGTAGGCTCCAGCCAGTAACATCCAGGTCACTCTGTTCTCTCCTCTTGGCCCACAAGCCCCTTCCCACATGTCATTCCTCTTTCTACCACTTCTGCAACCCTCCTGGAGCCCCACAGCCTTCCTTGAAAAGGCTCCTTGTCCCTCTGGGTGCAGAAAAGGAAACTTAGATTAGCATGTGCCCTCTTCGCTGACATGACTTGATGCCGTTTCTGTCACTCAGCTGCTGCTGCATCTTATTGAAGCAGATGGCATCTGGAAAGCCTGCTGTCTTCCCAGGTTGTACTGGGACATAACTTGGGTCCCCTCTCATGGCTCTGCTGAGTTGGGGTGCAGCACAAGTTTCTAGTAAACTAAACCTTCTACATTCTTTGTTGCTGGACTAACTTTACTTCCTTGGAAGTAGGAACACTGGCTCTTAATCAAGGAATCTCCCCAGCTTGCTTGCTGTTGGCATAAACGTTATACACCTCTTCCTAACCTTTTTGGATCTGAATGGACCCCCCCACCTCACCGCCAAAAGAACAGACTCTTGCTCTTAAATTCCTTGGCTTTCCAACCTGTTCTCCCTGGCATAGATTTCAAGAGTCTATTTTTGAAATTAAAAGCCAAAAATATGCCTTTTGTCCTCCACAATCTGCCTTTCTTAGAGTCACTAATCTTCAGCCCCACAGTCTAGTTCTAATGATGGAAGGGCCACTTTTGGGTAAAAAGAAATCACTGTAAATTTAAACTGAATATTATCTTATTATACCTGCCCCTGTAAAAAGGAAGACTATAATTTCAGGGCCTCTAAGGGGATGAGAGTCGATGGCGCAGAGTGGTTCCGAAGGCCAGTCAGGGGAAGGACAAAGGTTGGAACACTGGTTTCCAACTCTACACAACCTACTAGAATTTCCTGGTGCCTAGAATTAAAACACTCATTTTGAATACATTTCTTGATATTTCCTGGATAAAAATGGTATTGCAAATATCTTTAATTATAAAGAGAGCTTCCTAAGAAAACAGA
>PVJD01004888.1:0-126462 GCA_004026545.1 Mormoops blainvillei
AAATAGCTTCTTTGGATAGAACAACAGAGCCTCTCTCAAAATATGAGAAGGTAAAGGTAAATTGTTTAGGTCATCCTCCCAGTTCTTTTTCTACTTGACCAAAAGCTGTCTAAAACCCTGGCTGGTATACTGGGTTTCTGGGGGACAATAGCGACCCCTACAACCGTCTACTAAGTAATGACCACATATCCCACAGACGCGTTGCTTCACAAAGCAGGAGGGTTGGAGACTTTGGCCACCATCCTCACTCTGACATAAATCTCTAAGTGACCTTGGGCAAGTCATGGTAGCCTCCCTGAGCTCTTCTCTTCATCTGCCAAACTGGCATCGGGATACTGACATCTCTTATACAGGGCTTTCAAAGTGTTTGTATGGACGGAAAAGAGTTTTGAAACATTATTATCTCTGATTGCAAGTGTCTGGGAGATGGCAAAGGTCTGTATGAGTGTGCGCACACTCCACATGTAACCCCCTGTCCCAAAGGAAAACGAAACCAGGAGGGAGACAGCGAAACCTGGAGGCCATTTGGATCTCTCCTCCAAGGCACCTTCTCACACGTCGCCTCGTCTCCTCCTCCACTCTCTGTCCTCCATTCATTCTCACTCTCTCCCACCCTTTCCATCTGGCTCAGGACAGGGTACCTGCTACTATACAGGCAGGGCTTTCATTGTCCGTGGCCCAGTCCCCCACCCCTCCACTTACTCCTCATGCTACTTCATTCTCCTAAACGCTCTAGGATTTAACTGCTGCGTCACACAACTTTGCCCCTCTTTTGACCCTCCATGGACACCACTTTAACCCAAGGGCAGTGTCTTCACATTTAGATAGAAATTGAACTGAAACGCGCTGATTTTATTTGTGCAGTAGGAATGCTGCAACAAATCTTACAACTACTTTCCAATCCAGGTATACTCGAACTGGATTATATTTTCCTGGGTTTTCTTAATCTTCACTCCAGATTAATTAATATTGTGTGCCTTCTTCCCAACCATTCTTTCACTTAGGCTTGCAATAAACCTGAGATACATTTAACAAAACGAAACACAACAAAAACACCTGAGACCCCATTCCCTTAGGAGGTTTATACTTGGGGACAAAGAACACCATTAACCTTTGCACCACCTTCTCCCACTCTCCATAAACAGATCCTCACCTCGTTTGCACGTGGATGGGGGCTCTTGTCTCCTGCCTCACAGCAGCAATATGCCTTTTCTCTATTTGGGGGGAAAAGAGAAGGCGATTTTAATTCCTGGTCCCATTCTCATGAACACTTGCAAACCCTTGCTCTGCTGCTTGACCCTTGCACTGACAAGTCGCGCTCTGGGCATATTTTAATCAGTTAAGGTTCGTTGATAGGTAGTCTGATGCTTTACTTCTTGCTAAATTTATAGCATCGTGCCTTTGAAATCAGTCTCTTCCGTTTAAACGAGTCACTTGTACTTGATCTTTTGATTTCTCTTTAATACAAAATGCAAACTGATCTGCAAGAAATTTCAGGATTGAAGAACAGCAACGGTGAGACACGCTGCACTTTATATAATACGATAATCATTTTATCATAGCACCTATATTTGACTAAAGGAATATTAAAAACAGGAGATAACTACTGTTAAACAGAGAATTTTTCTTGTTATCTATATAAGGGAATCTCCAGATCTTTCCATTATAACTTCCAAATAGAAGCAAATGACTATATGGCTGATTTTGCAAGGTGTTAGGCTCCAGGCTATCAAAAGAAGCTTCAGGAGATATTTGTTGAGCATGTAAATATTCCAGTCACTGTGCTTGGTTGGCAATGAGGTGAACACGGTAGAGTCTCTGAGTTCGGGCGTATTAACCATCAGGTGGGGAAATGCAGTCACGTGAACAATTACAGTTCTGTGTATTATCAAAATCAGGAAATGGAGATCAAAGCTGTAAAACATATTATAAAGCAGTAAGAAGAAAACATCTTGGAGTAGGTCAAATAAAAACATTGGAAATCATAAGAGAAAACTTGAAGTGAAATATTTACTGTGTAAATATTTTTAAATTTGACATAAAACTATAAATAAAACATAAATAAGACAAATAGCAAACTGAAAACAAATATTTGAAACATATAAAACAAAGTCCTAATTTCTGTAAGGTAGAAGATAAAGGAGATTTTCTCCAAAGCCAACTTATTAAAAAAACTACAATAGAAAAAAAAGGCAATGCAAAAACAGATATTATATTTTAAAAAATAGGTAATAGGCACTTAAAAAGACATTCAGCTACAGCTATAATTAAATAAATAAGAATTCAAATAAGAATATTTAAATAAATGATTTTGGCTAAGGTCAAAAGGCTTGACAGGAAATGAGTTTTCCAAGTTCAAAGGAAACAGACTCTCTCACCCATTGGGAGCAAGAGAGAAAATTGGTACAACCTCTTTAGAGGGCAACTTGGTAATAGATATCCTATTGCAAAATGCCTATACCCTTTGAGCCAGCATTTCTGAGTATTTATTGTATTGCTATATTAGTATATATAAGCTAAGGCATGTGACACCCATTGCATTGTTGTTATCAGTATAAAAATTTATAAATAATCTATCAATAGTGGACTTTTTCTTTTTACAAAATACGGATATACCCATATAAAAGAATGCCATAGAACTATTAAAAAGAATGAAGAGAATTCATACAAATATAAAGTGATTTCAAAAATTCAATGTTAAATGAATAAAGCTCAGAAGAGTGTATGTTATGCTCTCATCGTATTCACCTCTTTTAAAATGGCTTCACACATATTTCATCTGCGAATTGAACAGTTTTGGGAGAATGTACAAGGAACAGCAATGATAATTATAATTTGAGAGACCAGCTCTTATAAAAGAAACCTTCTCCAACTATGTCCCTACCACTACCTCCTCTTACTTACTCACAGCTAGGTACAAAGGTTCCCCCCCAAATGAGTGTTCAAGCTTTTCACAGTTCCCTGAAAAATTCTGACCTGCAATTCAATAAATAAATATATACATACACATATAAATGGCAGTTAAGTAGCGGAAACCATCTTTCCACTCTCCACCCCGAAATATGGTGGGACAAAGTGCTAATATCTTTCCCATTAGTGACAATTAATAATAATTAACATATAGATAGCAATGTGCTATTTATAAGACACTTTCTTATATTACTTTATATTATAGCCCTCACAACATAATGAGGGTACATTAATCCCCAGTTTCCATTGAAAACCTAAGATTCAGAAAGTTTAAGAAATTCACTCAGGCTTGTGCAGATAGCGAATGCCGGGCTAAGGCATCAACCAGGTATGTCTTATTCCAAACCCCATGTTCTTTCTTTGACATTGTCATTGCATATCTCCCTGTTCTGCTTTAATTTTTTACTATGTGCATGTGTTAACTTTTTCAACTTTGAAAAAGAAACTAATAAAATAAAATAGGTTTAGAGAAAACAACTAGGTAGTGAGAACAAGGAGAAATCATTCAGTCTGGGTACATAATTGCAAATGCTAGGCCTAGAAAAGTGATCTCTTCTTAATCAAGAATAAGGGCACAAAATGAAGTGCAGCCACATAATGTATACAAAAAGATGTTGTACCTTAAAATGGGAATGCTATTAACACTCAAAAAGCAGAAAAAATACATTGTAAAAGTGTTACTGGGTAGAGAGAAGCTTGGCAGGGCTCAACTACACTGCATGCCGTGTTGAGTCATGGAGAAAGCAGCCATGTGGATCTGTGATCACCATGTGACAGCGGTTCATGAACCCTGCACCCACCACGGGGGGATGGGGCCGAGACCCACCTTGCCACACGCAGAACAGTGTGTGCCAGGCACAGCTGCACTCGAAGACACCTTCAGAAAGGTGTGCCGCTCTACCACATCCCTAGTGAGTCAAGCGTGTCTCTGAGTTCTCTGGGTCTCGCTTTGTGGGGTTTTGCTAGCTTGACAAACATGTCATAACTAACGAATGAGAACATTTTCCCATATGCTTTTTCTCCTTGCCGTTGGTGGAGGTAGACAAAGAACATCACAAGTTAAAATGGGTTCTTTAAATATTTGGGATGTTCAGGGGTTTCTCCCACCAAAAATTATGGTGATGGCAATTTTTTGACACCGTTCTTTCTTATGTGAACCTGTTAGTTTTCACTATAAAGAAATGTAATTTTTGTTTTATTATTTTAGTTCACACAAAATGGAACCCAGCATCAGTCTTGTTTCAATTGTGCTAGAGATACTTTAAATATATTTACATATATATGTATGCATAATGATCTGTTCAATTTCAGTCACATATGTTGTTTCATCTGAAGTTACAAAAATAATTACCTTTTAAGCTTTGAGGCAGATTCATTCTAAATTAAGAGATTTGAAATCATATTTCTTTTCCTGTGTATGAATAAACAAGAAGAATATGAAAACTATTAGACACATGTTCTAATTTTCTTTTCAAGTCACATGTATTGTTGAAATAATTTAGCCTAATAGTGCACGTATCTGTTTTCTTAAATCAGTTAACTTATGCTTTGTGTTGAATAAAATGTAAAAGCAATAAAATTGTTTTATTTAAATATGATGGTATAAATGTTTATTGTTCTCATGGCATTCATTGTCCTGGGACAGGATAGCAAAAATATTGTTTAGTCAAGCCTTAATAATAATAGTGAATTGGATGTGGTTCAAATCCAATAACTTTATAAGTATATGAATTAAAATTTTAACATATTTATTAAATAAAACATAGTTCATAGTTATTTTACAGTTAAAACTTGCAGCCAGTACATTCACTTCTAATACTATATCCTGAATAAACTATTCTCAAACAGAAGAGAAATCATTTGTTCAAAGCTATTTAAAAGTACAGCTATTGGCAACTGAGAAAAATTAGAAATCATATGTAGCAAGATCAGCTACCCGTGCATCAAAAAACGAAGAGCTTCCTCTTCTCAGAGAAGTGTTTTAGCTGAAAAGTGAAAGCCCATCAGGAACTACCTATCCTTTTTCCTTCTCTTTCCCTGTCTGTGACTAAATGCAGAGGACTCTGAGATCTTAGGGTATCAAAGCACCTCAGATGGAAGGAGGCTGGGTCCCTGAATCACCACATGGAAGAAAGTCACTTGTGTGGGACCTGTACCTGAGCAAGAAATAAAATTTCATTTCATTAAGCCATGGAAATTTTGAGCTTTATTTATACCAACAACTAGTGTTATGCTAGATAATACATCAGCCAAATGCTCAATAGTGCATAATAATTAAAAAAGCTATAGCACACCAAGACAGCAAGGTAAGTGTTAGCATTCCTACGGCAAGCACTCTGTTGACCCCCTCACACTCAGCCTGGTGCGGGACATGTTGAAATTACTCGCTACCTACTCAACAGAGGCAAACACCCATTTATGCAAAGACATTTGCTCCCTTTGGGCTTAACTATACTTCTTTTCCAAAGGTAGACCATTTCCCTTCCCCACCTAACCTACAATTTCTTAGACCAATATCTTAAAGCTGTTCAGTTTTCTGCTTTAAACCAATATTATAGAGCAAAACATGTAAAAAGCAACAAGGAACTAAGTTGAGATTATCAGGCTAATGATATAGCTATCACAGCATGGAATGCTTCGTCAAAAGAATATCACTGCCAGAGAATAAATGTGAACATATTTTCTAAGATTTTGCCAGGTACCTACACTGCATGCATGTGCCAGGTTTTTGTTTGGTGTTTGCTTGAGCTGCTTAAAGCTTTTGTCCAGTGGAGGAACAACCCTGCCTAATTACTATACTCTATTTGTCCTATACCTAAGAATACATAGTTTCTTTCTTCATTGGTGTCACCCAGCACAACAGAACTATGACACGGAATCTGAACTCCACCCAATTAGGGGACTTTTAAGTAGGAATAGAAAGGAGAAGCTCCACACATACCTCACAAAATCTTCATTCCAGAAATAGATCTGAAACACCCAGGTGGGCCAGAGCCAGTAAGTTCACTTTCCTGTCATCAAGTCACTACTAATAGGAGAAAGGCTGTCTCTGTATCACCTAGGAATATTTCCTTATGTGCCAAAAGGAAATCACTTTTCCCCTGAGGAAGCCAACCCTTCCAATCTCAGAGGTATAATGGGTATTCACTAATAAGTCCCTGGCACAACACATACAAGGAAGCAAGTAAGCAACCCACTAACTTAATTCTATGTAATAGAATTTGGTTTTTCTGTTTCCTCTCTAGCCCCCTTACATTTGACTCTCAATATGGAAGCTAAAGTAATCCTTTAAAAACGTCAGCTCAGCCCTGACCGGTGTGGCTCAGTTGGTTGGGCATTGTCCCGCAAACCGCAAGGTCACGGGTTCAATTCTTGGTCGGGGCACATGCTGAGGCTGCGGGTTTGATCCTAGGTCAGAGCACGTACAAGAAGCAACCCACTGATGTTTCTCACTCACATCAATGATTCTCTCCCTCTCTTTCTCCCTCCTTTCCCCTCTCTATAAAGTCAATAAGCATGCCCTTGGGTGAGGATAAAAATAATAATAATTTAAAATGTCTGCTCATATCAGCACTCTCTCAAAGCCCTGCTTTGGCTTCCTATTTCACTCTAAGTAACAGTGGCTCAAAGACCCTTTATGATCTAGCCCTCCCCCGCAATCTCACATCTCCTCTCCCCTGGCTAACGCTGCTCTAGGGACAGTGGCCTCCTTGCTGTTCTTCAAGTAAAAGAGACCACACGCAAGCCCACACTGATCCTTTATACTTGCTGGCCCCTCTATATGGAAGGCCTCTCTTTCCCTAGACATTCACCATGGCTAATTCATAGGCGTCTTTCACATGTTTGCTCAAATAATACCTTCTTAATGAAATGGCACACACCACACAGACACGCATCCTACCCTTCTTTCCTGCTTTATTTTCACGCGTATCATTTATTAACTTCCAACATTATAAATTATCTTCTCAATTTGTTTATTGTCTACCTTCACTTACTGTAATAGGAATTCCATCCAGGCAGGGATTTTTTTTTTTTTTATGTCCAGATACTGTTATATCATCAATCCCCAGCTCATAATAGGTATCCAATGAATATTCATTAAAATAATTAAATGCCTGTTATGCACAAGAAAGTGGTGTCCACAATAGTGTTACTGTTGCATAGACTATGTGATTTTAGCAACAAAGCAACAACGCGCAGTCTTTGAGGACAACAAGGTGCCAAAAACAGGACATGACATTAGGGGGTCTCCTCAAAAAATAAACAGTCCTTGTCTGTTACCTTTACAAGAATTCAAACCACTTTTTTTTTCTGAATTATTCTACCTGTACTCCCTACCCCAGGTTGCAGCCACTAGCACCTAGATTTTGTTGTTGAGTTTCACTGTTCTGCTAAAAGGGGGGAAAAAAGACTATTTGAAAGTGGTTATTCTATATCTCGATTTCAAATTGTCTCCACCATCCTCTATTAATTCCTGAACACCTTACTTAACATGAGCCCACTGACTTCCCAAATGTTAGAGAAAAGATGTAGCCATTGGACCCAAAAGGAAATTCAAGCTCATTTCTTATTCCTCACTATCTAAGGAAACCCCAAGTTTAATAGTTTAAGATACATTAAAACAAAAAAGTTGTTCTCAGTTTTCATGCTATGTTTGTACAAAGCTATTGGTTACTCACTTTGTTTCCAGGTTTTTCTTTTGGATTTCTTCATCACTGAAAGAAATAATAGGAATTTTAAAAATCAACCATAATATAAGCCTACTTCATCTTCCCCTCAAAAATACTGCAACAAAGACAATATTAAGGTTTTTTCCATTCCCTCCCTACATTGTTTTCTTGAGAAAACATGCCATCTTAGAACAGAAAGCATTACCCAGATACATTCTAGGTCAACCCCTAACGATCATAAGCAGATACTATGTATTGCTGACCAGCCCAGCCCCCAAGGAGAAAAATACCTGCCAAAAAGGACTTATTGTTAATTGGGCCCAAATTCATAATTCCAGTCTAACAGCCACTGTTTGCAGATTGTGTATAAGACAAAAGCTGCAGGCTGAACTGTCAGCCTGTGCACTGTACTCCTGCTTAGTCACCCTCATACAAGAGCTCCAAGGATGAAAAGTTGACCAAAGGGACTGAGAACTTTCCTGTCCAATAAAGGCTGTGCAGCTGTCCGTGCATTTGCATCTTCACCAACCAATCACAGTAGCTCCGTTCTGATTTGGGCCAACATGTGAGGATTTGGAGTCCTCATCTGCATGAGGGCAGACCAGTTAGCGGTTAGGGGTGGGGACTTCTCCCTATGGAAGTCAGCTACCCCTTGGCTTGGGGGAATACACTTTCCCTCCCACAGAGGACTGTTTCCCCCGCCGGGGCTGTAGTGCCAAAGCTGAAAGGAGCTGCCTTACCCGCTGGAATGCGGCAGAGAGGAGTCATTTCAGCAGACCCCAGCAGAGCAGAGCAGAGGAGAATGGAGCAAGTTGTCTAGCATGAGAGGGGTCCAAGGTGCAACTCCAGGGCCAGGGCCACCTCTCCCCAGGGCTGCCTTACAGCCCTGCTGTTGAACAGGCGTGCTGTTTCAAAGCCAAGCTACATCACAACTGAGCTGTTCCACAGCTGAGCTGTTTCATAATTGAGCTGTTTGCGCTGAATTTAGTCTCCCTCCCCTCACCGCACTTCAAATTTGGAAATCCTATTGGCAATGAATTGGCAGCAACAACTTTTGATTGACAGTATATAGTTACTATGTATTTATAATAATAATACTAATAACTTTACAGTATAGAGTGAAGCATTTTATAGAAGGAAAGCAGGGCTTTCAGAGAGGTAAAGTTGCTCACGGTTGCGGAACTCAGAGATCTAAATCTACATCTGCCGATGGGTCTTTGTTCTTCCATCCTCACGGTGCTGCCTCTGCCCCAGGGCCGAGTCCAGTCCCGACAGAACCTCCTTAACTGAAACTTATGGCGTGTTATTGAAGAAATGAATCATTAGAGTTTGGCAACATTTACCAGCTCTTAGTGAACAGATTACATAACACTTTGCGTTTAATCGTTTACTAAGCAGCTAAATTATCATTTTAATCTAATGTAAAAACAGCTCTTAAGTTGTTAGTATTAATGAGAAATTGTCGTATCCACACTACTGACTCCCACTCCTAAATAACTGATACTCTGTTCATATTTTAGTGTGTAGTATAGTGTTTATTGAAACTTAGTTTAATGTTATCACATAACTTGGAAGGCAAAGATACTGATAGGATCTAAATCAGATATTTTAAATTCAAGGAAAGCAATCCTATTTTATACTATTAGAATCCAATGGGTAACATATCTTCTCCAACTTTATTCTAGCCTTCTAAGTTTAGCTCCACATGAGGCGGGTCAGTAAGATTCAAAAGTAACAACTGGATAGTGTTAAGTTTAAATATATATATATATATATATCAGAGCACAGGAAAAAATATAAAAATTTACTTCTAACACCAAAAAGTTAAAATGTAAGTCAGAGGGCAGTACTTAATTCATCTACTTTTCATCTACTTACCAAATGCACAAGAAATCTCAGAATGAGAAAGGAAGTTGTACTTAGGTACTATTGGTAAACGATCAGTCCATGATGTCATTTAAAAATAATCTTAATTCTAGAAAGCCTAGGTGGGGCCCTAGGTCAGATCTAAAGGACAAAACAAAGTAATGGCAGATTTCCAACCAAACCTTTGCTTGCCTCAAACTCACTGTCAGGGATTGAAGGGGGCGTGGAAAATGGGAACAGAAAAAAAAGTGTGAAAACTTATGGACATTAACTTCCCAAATAATGAAAACTGTATACAGGTCCAACAATTCCAACTAACTCTAAGTGAAAAAAATAAGAAGAAAATGCCATAGCAGATTATTTTTTTAATTGCCTAAAATCAGTGATAAAGAAGAAATCTTAAATATAGCAGATATCTAGAGGGAAGGCATTAGGTAAAGAGAAACAAATATCGTGGTGACAATAGATTTCTCATTGGAAACACTGCAGATGAGAAAACAGTAGAGCAACATGTTTAACTATTAAAATAAAAAATCCTATTAACCTAGAATTCTATATCCAGCAAAACTTACTTTCAAATATGAAGATGAAATAAAAAAATGTTTCAGCCATATAAAAGCTGAAAAAATAATCACCAGCAGATTCACATTATAAGAAATATAAAAGAAAGAAGGTATGTTTTCAAACAGAAGGAAAATGATATGATAATGAATAAAAATGTGGGTTTACACAAAGGAATGAAGAACACTGGAAATAGTAACTGCATGGTAAGTACACTTTTTTTCTTATAATTGCACCTCTTTAAAATATAATTGTTTAAACAAATTAATAATGCAATGTGGAGTTTATATAATATGTAAGTAAAAGGTATGAAAAAATATGTTAAAGAAATGGAAGTATACAATTGCAAGATTTTTATATATGGAGTGGCATAATATCACTTGAAAGTAAACTGGCACATTGAAATATGTAACTATAGATCTTAAAGAAACCACTAAATTAACAACACTAAAAGTTCTACCTAATAAGCCAACAAAGGAGAAAAATAGACTCAATTCAAAAAAGAAGGTAGAAAGAAAAAAAAAGAACAAAGAATAGATTAGACATGATAGACGTAAACCTAACCACATAAACAACCACACTGAATGTAAATGTAAAAGTTCTGATAATCATAACTAAAAACCAAAGATGGTCAGATTAGGTAAAAACGCAATACCCAGCCACATGTAACCTACAACAAATGCATTTTAAGCATAAAGATACAAATAACTTAAAAATAAAAGGCTGGAAAAATATATAATATGGTAACAATAATCAGAAGAAAGACAACGTATGAGGGGGGAACCAAAAAATAGAATTTATTTATTAAAAATTGTGTATTTATTCTTACATGTTTAAACTCAGTCACCTTCAAAATACTCTCCATTTGATGCAATACACCTATTGAGACGTTTTTCCCTCTGCTCAAAATAGTTTTTGAACTCTGATTTTGATGCCTTTTAGTGCTTCTGCCATTTTTTGTTTCATCTCTTGCACATCAGCAAAACATTTCCCTTTGAGGACTTTTTTCATCAGAAGGAGTAAAAAATAAAGTCAATTGTGGTGCGATCATAGGGAGGGGAAATAGAGAGGGTGGGGCATTGTGGTCATGCTGTTTTTGGTCACAAACTGCTGAATACTCAGTGCAGTGTGGGCAGGTGCCCTTGTAAATCATCCATCACGGAGTGGACAAATGTGTTGAAAGTCTTCAAAAAAATTCACTGAAGCCTAACGCAGCCTCTCACAACAATGCCAGCTGGTACACTGATATAGATGGGTTCCTCGAACACTCACCTGGCAGAGGAAATCTTTACTACAAGAGGTCTTCCCTCCAAAAGATAATTCTGGTTTTTAACTCTCTTTTTTGGGTCCCCTCTCATACATTTCAGAGAAAAGCCTATTAACAGAGATTTTTAAAACCCATAATTTTATCATTATAAAGGGGTCAATTTATCAAAAGTACATATCAGTCCTACATTTTTCTGCACCTAACAACAGAGATTCAAAATGCATGGGAAAAAAAACTGATAGAATAGCAAAAAGAAAAAAACAAATCCACAATTTTAACTGGAGATTTCCATTCACTTTTTCAAAAGTTGATGGGACAAGCAAATAGAAAACATCAAGTAAGGATATAAAAGACTTAACACAATAAACAAACTTGAGCTGACATTTATAGAACATTTCACCTGACATCATCAGAATACAGATTCTTTTCAAGTGAACCCAGAATATTCACCATATCCTGGGCCACCAAGCAATTCTCAGGAACTATAAAAGGATTCGTGGCAGAAGTATACTTCCTTCAAGAAGCATGCTGCCTTCAAGAAAACCCTCAAGGTTTTCTGATTAGCTCATTTCATAATATAGGTTGGGATGATTCATTAAATCCCTCCCCACAGCAGCACATAGGTCATAGCCACTTTTGCTTTCAGAATTATTTGAAAGCAAAAATAACTGAGCATTTCTCTTCCTTACTTCCACACCACATGGCTAAATCTACCTACCCACCTCAAACCCGTATTCATCTTAAGATCTTCACTAAGTTGCTACTAACTAAAAATGACGCTTAAAAATAGGATCTTTACCTCTTAAGCTTGATCTGATTCTGTATTATTCTTGAAGTCACGCCTAGAGATTTTAAGTTTGGTGACAGTAGAGATCATGCTTCATCATTTTACTGTGAACTCCAACGTACCAGCGGGACAGTACCAGTTGGGAAGATCTTGTTTGTCCTCATTAGACCATGAAGGGAATGGGAGCCAAGAGTACAAGAAATTGTAGAAAAGGAATCTAACAAAAAAAAATGTTAATATTACACTCATGCCATCTTAGAAACAGGACTCCTTGCCTTACAAATTGGTATTATAATAATAAAAAACTACATGTGAATAAACATTGATTAGAGGCAGGGTTATATTTGATTCAGTCAACTTCCTCTTAGTGAAAAGTTTGGGTGTGATTAGAAGGGGTAGTACAGGAAAAAAGAAAGGCCACAAAATAAAAGATTTTGAACTACACATCAAAGAATTACCTTAAACTCAAGCACTTCGGAGGATTTCAGGTATTAATGACCTCTTGCTTCTCTTATTGAGTCTGGTCAGGTTAATAGGAGTAAAACACAATAAAGTTTTATATGCATGCTGTTTCATTTGCTGTAAAACTTAGAGGTGGCACTGCAGATATGAACTCTGAACTAGGGAAAGGCAGAAGCTCATTCCTGCGATGTCTTTAGAGGTGGGCCCTCTCTACTTCACCCATACTATAACGTCCAGTGGGCTGGTGCCTGTCTAGAGAGAGAAGTTAAACTGGGGGTCAATGCCTGACTTGACTTAACTGAGAGCTGAATTCAATCCTTGGATTGCATCAATTATTAATTTCTTATTACTCTCAAGTCTCCTGTGTTTACTCACGTTTCCTCACTCTCAGCTCCTCAACCCCTTTTCCTGTTCCTCCACCCAAGAAACAAAAACACTAGGACACCTTCCAGAAGTAGAGAGTCCCATAAAATGAAAAGCAGAAATATTATCTTCCCCCTCTATGATTCTGGGCCAGAGTTATTTTTCAGAGGCAATCTAATGTGTGATTGCTATATATAATCCATTGTTCCAGCACATGGTAAAACAAAGTTAGCGTTGATAGGTTTTTTTTTTAATGCCTAAAAATTCTGCTGGTATTTTTTTCCTGCCAGAAAAGAAAAGTAAGTGAAAATGATATTTTAAGAAAGAATGTTTTAAGTTTTTCTACCCCAGAACCTGTAACATATAGTAAATTCGTAGCAGGACAACTATATGATCACAGTGATGTCCAAGAAGCATGTACAAGTTGTTCCTGGAGGCTTTTTTTTTTAATTTTCACAATTGAGAGACATGTCACAAGTAATATGAAAGTGATTTTCTCTTACATGTGAAAACTCTTGGGTTTAAAGCGATGTGTTCAGTGATTCAGATATTACTTGTTTTTTATACTACATAGAAGAGAATGTGTTAATAACAGCAAGGGACATTTAAAAAAGCTAGAATGATATGGGAGACCGACTCCTCCCAGTTCATGCAGGCCTATCCCAGGTTTAACACTGAAAGTTCACATAGTAGGACCTCCTACAGCCCTGGGAGAACTGGGTGGTTACTCATTAAGGCACTGTATTAGTTGGAGTTGTGACAAAGATAAAACTATGGGCCAAAATGGAAAGTCATTTAAACTCCAGACTTTAGTGTCAGGTCTGAAATCAAGTATATTTGCATGACCTGGTATAGAACATTATTATAAATTAAGTGTAGGGTCAGACATTAAATTATATGTACCTAAGCCCCAACATAAGGAATTGACTCTACATTATCTCAGACAAGTATCTCAGAATTCCAAATTCTCTACATGCAATACAAGTAAGTTTGGCTCTTGCCAATTTTGTTTAAAAAAACTGTGGAGTAAGCTTAATTTTTTTGATAGTTACTACTTTAATCCCATTTAAAACACAAAAACTGAAGACTGATTCATTGTAATACATATTATGACAAAGAATAAGTATTCACTGGATTCACTGGGTTCTTTCCTCAGAGGATCTCTTGGTACTATTTGAAGGAAAGTCGTCTACTGCAAAAGGTTAATCAACTCAAACTCAACAAGAAATCTGACTTTAATTGAAAGTCCAAATGTCAAAATCCGAGACAAGTTTTAAATAGAGCAAAACAAATTTAACATGTGTGATGCTAAAAAAAAATCTCCTGTTTAAATTTGCATCCCTCAAATCCTCACCAGGACGACAGTACATATTTTGGGAGAGTGACAGCAGACATTGGCTAAAATGACAGTATACATTTTGATGATAATTTCAAGCATGTACAAGAGTCATATTGGTCTACAGTTTATTATCTTGTCAAAAGGTAATTAGAGTAATTACTGGCCTCTGAAAAGTAAGTTGGGAAGTGGTCCCTTCTCTTTCATTTTCTGTAGAAGAATTTATGTAGAACTGGTATTATTTCTACCTTAATTATTTGGTAGACTTCACCAGTGAAATTGTGTGGTTGTGGGATGTTCATTATTAAAAGGTTTTTAACTATAAATTCACTTTCTTTAATGAATAAATGATTCAGGTTATTTATTTCTTCTAGAAGATGTTTCTGTAGTTTGTATAAATTTGTCAGTTCATCTAAATTGTCAAATTTATAGGCATAAAGTTGCACATAATATGCCTTTCTTGTCTTTACAATATTTGAATGATCTATACTGGTATTACTTTTTTAATTCCTGATACAGGTAAAAGAATCTTCTCTATTTTTTCCCAACCAATCTTCTCTTATTGATCTTTCCAAAAACAAGATTTTATTTTATCAGTTTTTTCTATTGTCTTTCTGATTTCAATTTCACTTATTTCTGATCTTATAGTAATTGTTTTCTTCTACTTGATTTAGGTTATATTTACTCTTTTTTTTCTTAAGGTAGATCCTAAATCATTGATTTGAGACCTTATTCTTTTCTAATATAAATACTGAATACTATAAATTTACCTCTAATATTTGCTTTAGCTGCATCCCATAAATTCGGCTATTTTATACTTTTTGTTTTCATTTAAGTGAAAATATTTTTAAATATTCCATGTAATTTTCTTTTTAACCTGTGTATTGTATTATTTAATTTTTTAAGTTGTGGAGGTTTTTCCAGATATCTTTCTGTTATTGATTGCTGATTTAATTTCATTATAGTCAGAGAACAAACTTAGTATGATTTTAATTCTTATAAATATGAGATTTCTTCTATGAAACAGAATATAGTCTTAGTCAGTATCACATGTGCACTCAAGAAATATATATATTCTGCTGTCAATGGGTAAAGTATTCTGTGTCAACTAAGTCAAGTTGATGATTGTATTCTCTAGATCTTTACTTATATCAGGTACAGAAATATCCTATTATAATTGTGGATATATTTCTCCTTTGTAGTTCTGCCAGTTTTTTGGTTTGTATATTATGAAGCTTTCTTGTGAAGGATAAATGTTTATGATGGTAGACAGAAAATCAGTAACATTTGGAAGACTCAAACAACATGGTCAACCAACTTAACTTAGCTGACATTTATAGAATGAAGCCGCCCACTATTTCCACTTTTAGTAAACAAAGTAATGTTTAACAAGATATATGCAAAAATATTCATTGCAGCACTAATTATAGCAAAGGTTAGTAAGAATTGTCTAGAAATAATCAGATAAATAAACTTAGGTGTTCATAATATGGACACTATGAAGTAGTTAAGATGAATAAATCATACCTTCAAGTATCAAATTGGTTATGTCTCAGAAGCAAAATCTTGCTTTTGATTTTGTAAGAAGCAAGGTGCATACAGTTTGATAAAGTTCAGCTCTACAAAAATCTATCAAATTTTTTTTTAACAAAAATGAAGTATACAATGTAACCATATCAATATATACCAAAAGATATTTGATAAAACCCAAACAATTCTTTCTAATAAAAATACTATCTAAGAGAGGAACATGAAGAAATTATTTAATGCAATTTGAAAAATATGTATTTCAACCATTAAAATATGTAAACATAGAGATTTAACTAATAAACCAATAGTGGAAGCAAATTGGATTCATAATGAATATTAAATTGATCCAAGAGAAAATATAAAAAGAGGGAAAAAGGAACAAAAAAAAGACAACATAAGTGAAAAACTAGCAAAATGTTAGCTTTTACAACCTATCACATAAAAAATACATTAAGTATAAATGGTTTATACAATTCAATTAAAAGACACAGATTGAAATATTAGATTAAAAAGAAAGATTAAACTATATTTCATCTGTCAGAACTCAACCTTAGTTATAAAGCCATAGATAATTTAAAAGTAAAAGGATGGCTAAAAAATTATATGTGTGCATATACACACACACACACACACACACACACACACATATATATACCAGACAATGTAAACAAAAGGAAGTAGGAGTCACTTTTGGAAGGCGAAGAACACTTCATACAAAAGAATACTACCAGGTTTAAGAGACATATAACAATACATTAACAGGGATAATTCTCCAAGAAAACATAACAATTTTTCATGTGTATATACCTAAAACAGCTTCAAAATACATAAAGCAAAAAAAAAAAGACATAATTAAAAAAATAGAATTAATTCATAACCATAGTGGGAAACTTCAACAGCTCTCTCTAATGATCAATAAAGATAGGAAATAAAATATTAGTAAGAATACAGGAGATCTAACCTAGTTGACACTCGGCCCAACTACAGCAGAATAAATATTCCTTCAAATACATACAGAACACTGACCAAGCTACCTTAACAAATTTAAAAGAATTTAAATAATCAAAGTGTGTTCTCTGGTCATGAAACAAGTAAGCTATAAATCAATAACAGAAAGATACCTAGAAAAGTTCCAAATATGTGAAAATTAAAAAACATATATTCCTATGTAACCAGGGATCAAATAGAAAATCACAGTGAAAATCAGAAAATGTTTAGTTAAATGAAATAAAAACACAATGTAACAATATGTGAGACACAGATAAAGCAGGAGGATAATATTTAGCATTATGTGCTGATAAAAGATTTCAAATCAACTACCTGAACTTTTATACTAAAAAATAGAAAAAATAAAAGCAAAAACAAGCAAAAGAAAGGAAATAATAAAGAGTAGAAATCAATCAAGATGAAAACCAAAAGTCAATTGAGAAACTTAAAGCTGATTGCTTTAAAAAATCAACAAAATTGATAACCCTTTATCCAGACAAAAAGAAAAAGGAAAAATAGGGGCACAAATTACCAATAGCAGGAACTGAATTTAAGTACAGGTACAGACATCAAAATGGATGAACTATAATGTACTATTCGATAAAGGAAAATCATTCTATGAAGAATGCAAGATTAAATAGCATAGTTTTATATTACATACAAATTGGTAAAACAACATAGAAAAGCATAGAAATGATAAGCACTAAAATCGTTTGGTTACATTAATACAGAGGAAAGGTGATTTAATTAGGATTGGACACACAGAGCCTTTGGAAAGTATCGGTGATGCTTTGTTTCTCAAGTTGGTGGCATGAGTGTTTTTTTTTATTATTGTTATTAGTTAAACAAAAAGGAAAAAAAGTCAATATTTCCCAGTTACTTAAACAATAATTTTGATTTTTTTAAATCCTGAAATACCTTATCAAGAAGTAGCGACTTTCAGGAAAAATGTCAAAATATCTCTATAATTAAGCAAGGATAAGGCTAATTTTTTTAAGAATTTTTTTTCCTTTTCCAGACATATAAACTTCTGCAAATAGTCTCACAAAACAGCACAGACTTTACAAGATGCTTTCTTTTCTTGCAGCAAGAGCTCTGAAATAAGCTGTGAATGTTGAACCCTCTAAGCTGGATGAGAAATTCAGTGCTAACAATATTCTTTATTCAGAATCTTTTCTTACATGGGTACATTTTTATTTTCCCCCAGCCCAACCCACCCACTCAATATGAAGAAATAAACAGGGATAAGGTAAATTAAATGTTTGAATGGTGAGACTAAACTTTAATTTTGATTTTAGCCATAAAACTCTATGAACCATAAAAGAAAATGTTGAAATGTTCAATATGGTGTGCTATTTATAACTATTTGTTTTTCAAGAGAATCTGAGAAGTGAGCTCAGCATGCTCATTTCCCCACAACTAGGAAAGTGTATCTTACTAAAAAGGCTGATCACTAAATTTGGCAAAGAAAAAATTCTAGACAAATCTGTTTCTCAAGACACTCTTAGATCCAAGATGGTGACAGAGTAGCTGGATGTTACACTCACCTCCCCCCAGGACCAAACTAGAATTACAACTAAAATATAGAGCAATCAACCTAAATAATCAACTGAAGACCAGTTGAAGAGAAGTCTTATAACCAAGGATTTACAGAAAAAGCCACATTAAGACTGGTAGGAAGGACTGAGATGCAAAAAAGGGTTGGCCCCACTCCCATGAGCAGCAGCTGAGATTCCAAAAGGATACCTCAGATGCAAAGGCTCCCCGTGAGGAGTGTGGGGTCTCAGTCTCATGCTGGGCACCAGAGATGGGAAGAGGTGTCCACATAACATCTGGCTATGTAAATCAGCAGGGATTCAGACCAGGAGAGTGAGACAAGAGTCTGCTAGAGACATAGGCACTCTCTTGAAGGACCAGCATACAAAATTGCAATTACAGTCACTCATGTTGAGCTCCACTGGAGGGAGGGCAAAGTGGACTAGAGTCGCATGAGGAAGGCTGGGGTTTGCGTTTCTGTGGAGAGAGCTGAAGGAATAGACACCCCAATACCTGTGCTGAGTCACTCTGCCACACCTCAGACACCATCTTCCGTGGGGAGAGCCCTCCCTTCCCATTCGCGTCAGCCTGAAGGAATGCAATAGGCCCAACTTCTGGACTCCCTGTTGCCCCACCCTGAAAAGCTAGCAGACTGCTGAGTAGTCAGCTGCCTGGGCCTGAGTGTAGAGGTCTGGGCAGATCCAGGAAGTGTCTGTGTCTGAGTTATGTGGCCTAGGGGAAAGGGCCATGCACCCAACATTCCCGTGAAATAGACTAACACCTAGCCCCACTAGGTGTTACACTAGGAACACTAGCCCCACTCCCTGGGGCCCCTGGCAGTCCCGCCCTCTGATCTCTGATAATTCTGCCCTGCATAGGTCTAGGAAGAATTTGATAAAGACTGAGTTGTGTGGCCCTGGGATGGGGACGACTCCCCGACCTTCCCCCATGCCTGACCAGCATCTCCCCCTCACAGGAGATCCACTAGCCCCCTCCTCCAGACTCCCAACAGCCCCACTATACTGAGCTCCATCTTCCACCTCTTCTCTGCATAATCTGGAACAGACTGAGTTGTGTGGTTCCAGGACAGGGGCCATTCCCTTTCACGCCCAACTGGTGCAGAACCATCCCTTCACGTGGCAAAATCTTGGTCTGTCTGGGCCTGATACACTCTGCTGGTCTCAATTTGACAACTTCCTGAGACCCTGCCACACCACGAAGGTGTACAAGCACCCAGAGGGTGGCAGCTAGACTTAGTATACTTTGGGATATTTGCTGAGTGGCCTCAGATCCTGCCCTGGCATTGAATTTGAACCTATATTCACAATGTTCACAATCAGGTGAACATCACTCGCCCCTACCTGTTGGCTCACTGAGAACCTACATCATGCAACTCAAGTACTGCCAGAGACTCTTTCAGTAACTGAGCCAACTTGGCAGTTGTCAGGTGAAGGCAGGAAGAAGTGGATCTTGAGATGCCTTGGGACTTTTGTCGACCTGCACCCAAGCCTGGTGCTGGTAAAAGCTGACCTTGGTGCACAGTTGGTCCTTCCCATGCCCATCCAGCACCCAGCAGAAGCAAACACAATCTGTGGATCACTTTGTATCTCCAAAAAGGTTGCCCAGGGACAGTCACGGGCAGCATCTGACATTGGACAGTGCCAGAGTCCCACTCAAGAAACCCAGAACCAACACACTCAGTGGCCATCTCCAGACAACATCAAAGCTGGATCCAGTTACCTTCACAAGTGGTACATCTAAAGGAAGATATAAGCAGTCACCAGACCCTGCTAAGGCAAATTCTGCTTTATGTGGTCAGTATCTACATAGCAGCTCATACACTGTTATTGGGGTTGATCCTCACAGTCAGCCAACCTGAGGTTCAACCTCATGCACAAATGGGCCAGCAGCAATCGAGATGCAATTAGAACAGGAGGGCCCACATAATCCACACAAGGAACATTCCTGGAGCACCCAGCTCAGGTGATCAAGAAGGCTGTGCTACTGTGTCTCTCAGGGCACCTACTACATAAGGCCACCCAACCGAGACTGGGAGTCATAGCAGGCCTACCTAACATACAGAAACAAATACCAAGAGACAGCCAACATGGGGAAGACAAAGGAAAATGTACCAAATAAAAGAACAGTAGACACCTCCAGAAAGAGAGCCAAATCATATGGTGGTAAGCTTTTTACCAGATATGGAGTTCAAAAAAATGGTTATAAGTGTGCTCAAGGAACTTCGAATTTCAACAAAGAGACAGCAAGCATAAAAAAGACATAGAAACCATAAAAAGTTATCAGTCAGGAATAAAGAATACAGTATCAGAAATGAAGAATACACCAGAAGGAATAAATAGTATGTAGGACGGAGCAGAGGATTCAGCAAGTTGGAAGACCAAGTAGCAGACAACACCCAAACAGAATGGCAAAAAGAAAAAAAGAATTTAATAAAATGAGGATAGTTTAAAGGAACTTTGGGATAACGTGAAGCATAACATCTACATCATGGGGGTAACAGAAGGAGGAGAGAGAGCAAGGGATGAGAACCTATTTGAAGAATTAATGAATGAAAACTTCCCTAACAGGCTGAAAGGAAAACACAAACAAGGTCAGGAAGTGCAGAGAATCCCGAACAAGATGAATCCAAATAGGTCCACACTAAGACACGTCATTTTTAAAAGGGCAAAGGTTAAAGGCAAAGATAATCTAAAAAGCATCAAGAGGAAAGCAGTTAATTACCTATAAGGGAGCTACCATAAGACGGTCAGCTGATTTCTCAGCAGAAACATTTCTGGGCAGAAGAAATTGGCATAAAATATTCAAAGTGATGAAAAGCAAGGGCCTACAACCAAGACTACCTTACCCGGCAAGGCTATCATTTAAACTTGAAGGAGAAATAAAGAGTTTTCCAGACAAGAAAAAGCTAAAAACAAGTTCATTACACCAAACCAGTATTACAAGAAATGTTAAAGTGTCAAAAAGAAGGAGGAGGAGGAATAAGAGGAGGGTAACAACAACAACAAAGGAACATAGTTATGAAAAATAAAATGGCAATAAATATGTACTTACCAATAATTACTTTCAATGTGAATGGTTTAAATGCTTCAAACAAAAGCAATAGGGTAGCAGAATGGATAAGAAAACAAGACTTATATATATGCTATCTACAAGATACCTACCTCAGAATAGAAGATGTACACAGATTAAAATTAAAGGAACACAAAAAGATATCTCTTTCATGCAAATGGAAATTTAAAAAAAAAAGATGTGGAACTTAGCAATATACTTCAAATCAAAGGCCAAAACAAGAAACAAAGAAGGACATTAGATAATGTTAAAGGGATTTATCCAACAAAAGGATATAACTCCTGCAAATATTTTTACACTTAACGCAGAAGCACCTATATAGAGACAGCAAATACTGATAGACATAAAGGGAGACATTAACAGTAATACAGTCACAGAAGGGGATTTTAACACACCATTGACATCAATGGATAGTTCTTCCATACAGAAAATCAACAAGAAAATAACAGCCTAAAATGACACACTAGATCAGATGGATTTAATTAATGTCTTCAAAAAATTTCACCCCAAATGGCAGAATACACATTCTTTTCAAGTGCACATAGAACATTATCTAAGATAGACCCACATTGGGACATAAAACAATTCTCAATAAACAATAAGGAGACTGAAATCATATTATTCATGTTCTCAGACCATAATGGTATGAAACCAGAAATCAATCACAAGAAGAAACTGAAAAGTACACAAAGACATGGAAGCTAAAAAAAAAAAGTTACTAAACAATGAATGGGTTAACAATGAGATCAAGCAATAAATCAAAGAATAATTTGAAACAAATGAAAATGAGAACACAACCCAAAACCTATGGGACACAGAGAAAGTAGTCCTAAAAGGCAAATTTATAAGCATTACAGACCTACCTTAATAATCAAGAAAATTTTCAAATAAATAACTTTACACTTGAAGGAACTAGAAAAAGAACAAAAATGCACAGTCCAACGTGAGCAGAATAAAGGAAATATTAAAGATCAGAGCAGAAATAAATAAAAATAGAGTGTAAAAATATAATACAAAAGATCAATAAAACCCAGAGCTGGTTGAAAAGATAAACAAGATTGACAAACCTTTGTCCAGATTCATCAAGAGAAAAAGAGAAGATCAAATAAAATTAGAAATGAGAGAGGAGCAGTAACAACTGACACCACAGAAACACAAAGAAAATATCATGAACAACTATATGCCAACAAATTGGACAACCTGGGCAAAATGGATAAATTCCTAGAAACATACAATCCTCCAAAACTGAATCAGGAAGAATCAGAAAATCTGAATAGAGAGATTACAACTAATGAAACTGAAGCAGTAATCAAAAACTCCCAACAAACAAAAGCCCTGGACCAGTGGTTTCACAAGTGAATTTTCCCAAACACTCAGAGAAGAACACCTGTCCTCAAACTATTTCAAAAAACTTCAAGAGGAGGGAAAACACCCAAGCTCATTTTATGAGGGCACAATTATCTTAACTCCAATACCAAGGAAAGACACTGCAAAGAAAGAATATTATAGGCCAATATCCCTGATGAACATAGATGCCAAAACCCTCAACAAAATATTAGCAAATCAGATCCAGCAAGTGGTGAAGCAAAAGACAAAAGTGGTAAGATATAAAAAACTCTTTTAAAAAACTATTTTTAAATGTACTGGTGTTTGGAAGCATTAACATGATAATATGAAAACAGTAATATTCAATATAATCCAGGTTAATGTCAATTTGTTGGGTGCAGATATTTCTCCCCCTAAATCTGTACTAAAATTAGCAGAGGTAAGAAAGCCACTGACATGTACTAGACAATCCAATAGTATGATCTATGTCAAACATTGTACAGCATGACAACACCTATGTGTCCATATGGACGTGGAACAGTAACAACATCACAGGGCACAGGATTCCTTGAACCACACTGCTACCAATTCTCTTTCATCAAGGATGTGAAATCCTCCGAATCACAAACACCGGCACCGTAGCAGCCCAGAGGGTATCCAACATTTTGGCTACCACAGGCAGTTTAAAGGATAGTTTCTTGAACAATGCATGCCATGGGGAATTTTATGGGGTGGGGGTGGGGAATGGTGAAAGGAATTGTACCAACGATCACATTTAAGTCAACTGGAAACCCTACCAAAATACTTCTGCTTGTCTCATGAATCTTCATTAGTACATTTAATAGAGTAGTCTCATAGTCCCAACAAAATTCAAGTCCACTTACTTTACTATAAAGTTTAGACATGTCTGATTAATAAAACAAGTAGCCTTCAGGGTTATTACAATTTCTATTTGTATATAATTTATGTCACGGAAAATTTCCACAGATTTGTGCCCTATTGTTTCTCTTCACCAGCCACGTGATCAATTTATGGAGATAATCAACATTCATTGAGAGGCCCAGGACGTCACTAACAGGTTGTGCCCGGCCAGGCTGGGAAGGTGATCAGCACGACCGAGGGTAACCCCGTCATCTCGCTTACTGGTCAGGACACCTCTGCAGGAAATCCAAAAGGAAATGCCGCGCCTGCCACAGGAGTCACGAGGCTTGGTGTAACCATGAGGTATCATTTACAAGAAACAAGCTCAAAAACGAATCTCATAAAAAGTCCCTCACAGGCTGCATCGTGTCAATCAAAGGCAAGAGTGAAAAACAGAAACTGAAAAAAGTAAAACCTTTTATGATGCTTCTGTAGCACAAATTCATTAATTTCAAAAACTACAATTTCCTTCTTGGTGAAAACATAAATCCACATTGCATTGTAGGTCTGCTGGACAACCGCGAGGATGACATGATTGCATATATGAATTTATGTGAAGGTTATTTTAAAAAGGAACAATGTTAACCGATTTAGACATTTACCTTTGCCACTTGTCCTCCTAACTAGTTGCTGCCTTTTTTCAACCCCACATCAGGACTTTCAAACACTGATGTTACCTTGACCTCTCATTTATTTATTTACTTGGTGTGGGTTCGCTGTTGTTTAAAATGAAGGCTATCTTAAAATCAAGGGCATTTGAAATAAAATGAATTAACTCATTTGTAACCTGCAGCAGTGTTGTGGCCCAGCTCTTTATCCAAGCACCTGAAGATGACTGGGGGCCTCCGTCCACAAAGTAGAATTGCAGGTAAGGATGCGGTCAGCACAGACTCTTCAGAAAAGTGATGTTGCTCTTTCACTGTGCATCACATTGACTATTCGGCTGTGTGTTCCCAAGTAAAACAAGAGGACACGTAATGGCAAAGCTGGTGACATTTTGAAATTGTTTATGGGGAGGAACACCTGAATATCCACTCTAGCACACAAACTAAAATAGTCAAGAAAAATGACTATTCAGATTGAGTCCGTGGCATATCTCTCTGTTTCTCAGCAACGTTCTACTTGAAGAGATGAAGTTTCTTCATCCCCAGTACAATCGTAAAGACTCCATAGCCTAGGATTCCCTGGGCAGATTAATCGCTGTGAAGGCAGCTAGGTCTCTTCACCTCCCCGGGAAGAAGCAGGCCAAAGGAAGGGCCACTCTTCACATACCTTTGTATCTACCAAATACTAAGAAATGCATGCAACAGCATTTCCAGTGTGCTATGAAAAATCATTTTAATTATAGGTGCATGTTGTGTGTATTATCTCTCATCATACATACTCTTAAATACTAAAAATGAAAAAATAAACTAAATTCAATCATGACTATTCCATGAAAAAAAAAAAGAAGAATGTGTGCTCTGCAGATCCGTGCACAAATTTCTACAGATTCTGGGCACACATGGTGCACAGCTGTTGACTAAATCTGGCCTTTGGGGGCCAGGATAAAAGAAAACACAATTAGAGGTGAAATAAGCAGGTGTTTTCCTTTGTTTGTTTGCTTTCATTATTTGCGTGGGAAGAGCAACATAACTTCCTATATGGCAAAGTACACAGAAGAATTTCCAACACTTCATCTAATTGCTTTGTCTCTTAATAGCAAAGCGACAGTGTTCTTTCTGGAAATAAACTCATCTCCATACCCATGGAGTATAAAAATGTCTTTATGGTCTAAGCTAAAACTAAAATACATTTGTGACACTAAATTCTACTTTGCCCTATTCCTTAAATATTAAATGAACATTAATGCAGAATTTACTCTAGCCTACCTTTTATTACAGATAACTAATTTTCTCATATTCCCTATCAGAAAAAAACTTCTTGAAGTCAGAAATGATATCATTAATTTGTGTCCCAAGCACAGATTTTGCATAAATATTTATGGAATGATTTGCACCCAGTTGACACACAAAAAATATCTGTAGAATGAATCAATTCTGAGTCCCTGAGGGAAATGCTATGAGAACAAGATCTTTTTTGGAATGATGATATCTGAGACAAGTGTAGTCTATTTATACAAATTTCACTTGCTGGTAGTAATTTAGTGCAAGGAAACAAGGTGGGCATTCAAGTAAAATCTTCATGTTTCCAAAGTAGAGAGGCAAGAAAATGAGGAATTTTTTTCTCTCCCTCCAACCCACTTCTATTATATCACTTGTACACTACTTATATAGTTCTAAAACACTGAGGGTCGTGACAAACACATAAAATGAAACTGTGCCCCATGTATGTGTATGTGTATGTGTAGTAGTACAGCTTCATTTTATGGGATGTGTGTGTACGTATGTTACACATGCATACGTTATACCTATACGGACAGTGGGCTGACTTCAACTTAAGGGTATGACATTGGCAGTAATGTCTCTAAGCTTATTTTAGGCAGAAGGAGTTATGTGAAAACGTAACCCCATGCTTGAGTTGTAATGAAGTAAAGCTAGTGCTAGATCAGTACATGCAAACAAGGGCATCAGAGATATTTTAAAATAAATGTTATGTTTATACACACTCAACACATATGTGTGTGTGAAGGAGAGCACTGAAAGAATCATTAGAAGAGTAAAAATAGCCACATTTACTCTCTCTTTAGTATTATTAATGATGACATAAAACCCTCCATGTACCACCACCACCACTGCAATAATATTTTTAGTACGTAAGGCCTCTAAAGTCTTGATGTGGCCCTGGAGACAGACCCTTTTTAACCAGCATGACGGCAATACCCAACTGAGAGAATCCCAGGGAATTCTCTCAGGGGAAAAAAATGGGACTAAACTTAAGAACAATAAATTTAATCCCTGTCATACCTCCATACCCAAGGTTTTTCATCCAGGCTATTTCATAGTTCTAGGGCTTGTTTTATTAAGAATGGTGTCACTATCTTTAAAAAGCTCTATTAGGTTAAAAAAAAAGACAGAAAAAGATTAGGTTTTCTGTATTTTTAAGAGAAACTTGTAAAATTTCCCCATGTTAGAAAAAATACTTAATATTTTATGCTATATTAAATATTTTTTCTATAGAGCTTAATATCTCTACACTTAAAATAATTTGAAGCCATGTAAATACATATTTGGTTTACAAAATCAAATGTAAATGTAAATAAATGTTGCAAATAAAAACATTCATATATTTATCCAAAATTTCCTTTAAAAAATATCCATTTTTCCCCATCTCTCAAGTTGACTGTCATCTTATACCTTTGATCCTAAAGTCTTGTCACATTGAACCACAAAGCTTAAAAGGAAAGCACACCTAACATTTGTATTATTGGCACCTTAATTTCAGAGTGTTATCTTCAATAGCCTTACATTGTCCCTGAGTATAGTAAAAGTATTCTCAGTCACTATCGGAAAATGAATGGAATTTATCTAAAAGCCAACAAGCATATTTTACTTAGACAGCATATCTCTTCTAACATAATTTTGAGTAACAACAGCAGGGAGCCCTGGCTGGGTAGCTTAGTTGGTTGGCGCATCATCCTGTGCACCAAGGGTTTGTGGGTTCAATTCCCAGTCAGGGCACATGCCTACTAGGTTGCAGGTTAAATCTCCAGCTGGGTCACAAGATCAATGTTTCTCTCTCACACCGATGTCTGTCCTCTCTCTCTCTCTCTCTCTCTCTCTCTCTCTCTCTCTCTCTCTCTCTGTCTCTCTCCCCCCTTCTCCTCCTCCTCCTTCCTCCTCCACCCCTCTAAAATCAGTAAAAAATATCCTCGAGTAAGGATTTAAAAAAAGAATAGAAGGGAAATACATCCACATACTCATCTGTGAATCACAGCCATGGTCATTCTAGAAAGGCTAATTTACCAATTTTCAAATTAAAAGATGAGTGCCATAAAGTTTTGTCTTAGGTAAAGTTTAAACTTATTTTATTAAGAGCTTCAATAGGTCAGTGGCTTGGCTAAATTGAGGCGATGCCAACATCCCTTTCCCAGCACTGAATCTGCAGCGTAGGCCCCCCATTGCAAAGCCCCAGGTTTGCGGCTAGAGTTGCAAAGCTCTCAGTCGGCCTCGGTATGATCATTGGAACTGCACTCTCCCAAGGACAGCTGTGGACACACTCAAGGTAGAAGGGCAAGACCTTCATTCACGGGTCTCTGGCATGGGCCATCGTTCTGATTTGCTCCAACAAATCTTCAGACCTTTAAGTGATTTCAACAGCTCTCCATCTCTTGCTGCCCTTCGTGCTCTCCCCAGACGTGGCTTGCTATCTAACCATGACATCTCCAGCCTTAACGAATCTCACTGCCCTTTTACTAATTCGATGAAAGGCCTCCTGGTTTCTTCAGTTGGTGATTTACACCCCTAATATATATTCTGGTAACATTAAAACATATAAAATGCCCACTTAAAGCTTATAATATGTGCAATAGACACTTTGTTCTCAGAACTCTTCACTCCCTGCAGTTCTTGGATATTCCCAATGCTAAGGGGGCTGTATACAAGCACGGGTGGAGAGTCAGAAAAGTTATTTTGCTCTATTTTATATTCTATTTTTCACAAAAGCTAAACTACCACATTGAGTTCTTGAAAAACTATCCGTTCATTTCTACGTAAGACCTTGAAGCCATTTTCAGGTTGTTTCCTATCTTTCTATGGTTATTGCTTTTTCCCCAAACCATGTCTTATATGGCTAATAAATTTAAACTCAGGATACTAGAGAAAAGAAGCATGTAGAACCAGTTGCCTAACCATTTAATTTTTCACAGCTGCTACCAGAGAAAGGAGAGAAGAGGAAATATGTAGACATAATATAATACATAGATAACGTAATTGACTAGATTTTCTTATCAGCAGCTGAAAGAATCTAAAAAGGGATATAGTTAGAGTATTGGCTAGGATAGTCTAGACTTATCAGTAGGTCGCTATAAACACAGTTGAACATGCCAGCATCGAATCCTATATTTTTAGTGCTCCGTGCCTGTACACTGCTCTTTCTATCCTGAATGCTCTTCCTGCCTTACTCTGAAAATTCTCCAAAGCCTTCAAAACCATCTCAGATGCCACTCATCAATGAACATATACTCCCAAATACCGAGGGCAAAAAAAGTACTCCCTCCGCATTGTTCCAAAAGCAATTTTCATACATTTCATTATAATTTATAGTCCAAAATCCCACTTACACACCTCCCACCTCCATCACCAGGGTTATAAATAAAACACATGGTATTACATCAAGTAGATACATCAAGTAGATTCATAGTTATAGCAAACTGAATAATCAATAAGCCTATAAGATCTTTTACAGAGGAAAAAAATCAGAGGTCAAATGGCAGAGCAAAACTCAGTATATTAACCGTATCCTTCGAGATCATAAAATAATCAAATATATTTAACTCCTTTTCTTTGAAATTGAATGACAATATAAACAAACTCCTTCTCTATGTCAGCCCTAGAGGAGGCGGGGAAACCCCCACATGCCAGGAATTTCTGTAAAACATACCACAAGAGAGATCAGAATGGGGAAAAGACAAATTTTAAATTACTGTGTGTGAAAGAAATTCCTAACCTGGAACTAAACGCGTGGTGCCGGTATCCCAAGCTAACCCCCACCAACAGGTCCACACCTTGAGTGTTCACGGCTGTAGGTGGAAATCGACTGTAAAATACACATGCCGCCCGCAGCTCCAAGGGAGACCACACAGCAGGACAGCCCTAGATCCGCACGCCCAGCCTGCCCATCGAAGAGCCGAGGATATAGCAAGAGAAGCTTCTAGGGCACAAAATTTAAGAAGTTTAAGAAGGCACCTAGTTTCAGGGTTCGGCAAGCCCGCTAGGCTTCTCACTTGCCTCACGCTAGTCTGCGAGTGTCTGACAAGTTGAGCTGCATTAAAAAAACAAAATAAAACCAACCTTCTGAAAAGATGCCCGCCAGCATGGTGGGTGAGGTGATTGTGAAGACGGTTATGTCTACTTATTCCCTACACCTGGAAAAGCAGTTAGAGCTCTAATCTAGAAAATTAAAATGAAAGTAATTCTAGTATTTTCTTTCTCACTAATAAGAAATCATGTAACTTCTAATATTAAACTAATACACACTTCCCTTATGGGAAATACATACTTTCATCCTGTTACACAACCAATCTGTGACAAAATGAGAAATGGTAAGTGACCAATCTAAACGAATTAAATATATTTCTTTGAAGCAAAAACCAAGACATTATTAAATCTTATCATTCTCATGCAAATTTGAGAACACTGCATCTATACAAAGGAAATAATACAGATGTTAAAACATACTATAAATTTATAATAATTTTAAAAACTATGATACTAGTGCCAAAATAAACAGATATGCAAATGAACATAATAAAAATTCCAGAAATAATCCCAAATATATTAAGAAATGATTGATTTGAATACACTGATATTAAGAATTTGTGTACAACTTTAAAACCTCACTGGAAACAAAATTAAAAGGTAAGCAAAGCTAAATGGTAAAAGAGAAAGTAGGAAAACAAATTCCCCACATGAGAAAGTAAATATTTTTACAACATAAAGAGCTCCTACATAATAGAAGGCAAGCATTCCAATAAATAAATATAATTCACCTAAACAAGTAGACACTGTAAGCTATACTCATTTGCTAGAGTTACCAGGACAAAGTACCACAGACTGGACAGCTCAAACCACAAAAATTTATTTTCTCATCATTCTGCAGGTTAGGAGTCCAAGGTCAAGTTTTCAGCAGGGTTTGTCTTTTTTCTGAGGCCTCTCTCCTTGACAAGCAGATGGCTGTCCTGTCCCTGTGTCTTCTCATAGACTTCCCTCTGTGTGTGTCTGTGTCCAAAGTTCCTCATCTTGTGAGGACACCAGTCATATCGGATGAAGGCCCACCCTAATGCCCTCATTTGAAATTAATTGTGGTACTTCTTTGAAGACCTTCTCTGCAAATACAGTCACATTCTGATGGTCAGGGACTTCAGCACATGCTTTTGGGGGGAGTGAGGGAGAAGGCGTATGGGGGACAGCCTGTAACAAGCACCTACTATTTTCCAGGCATTGTTTTAAGTGCATCAGTGTATAAAACAGACAACAGTCATGGATGCGGCATTGTCACTTCCTTCTTAACTCACACCGATGGCCCTGCGGAAGGGTTCCAGGCCGCTGCAGCACCACCATTGAACTCAAGTAGCCTGGTAGAAAACGAGGAGGATGTAAAATCCCACCCATTAGAGATTTCAAATACCCACAGAGATGATCAGAATCTTTGAAACAAGATGACTAAAGGATTAGACAAAGAATATTGAAAAAGAGACATGTGGAGAGTTCTCTCAGAATGAACAAAGAATGGGACTCATCTGTGTCCTGTTTGAAGGTCGCCAGGGTGCCACGTCTGCATACTAGTGTAGAAAAGACAACGCTCCTTGGCCTTTCAGCTGCTCTATAAACTATTGTTGTTAGAGTTTTCCTAATGGCATCACTATTGTCCAAAATTACATTGCTCGTTTGTTGTTTCCTTTTTATTGTCTATCCTCCTCAGTAGATGTGAGCTCCATGTCTGTTGAGTTGACTGTTTTATTTATAAATGTTCTCCCAAACCTAGGATGGCTCCTGACAAATGGTTGGTGCTCAATAAATTATTGATAAATGAATAAATCTTAAAGCACTCTTCAATACTGGATTTATTCGTAGTGTCTCACTTTACTTCCATCAGTACCTGTATACTGTTGTTTGGTATGTTTGGAGGACATGTTTTGAAGGGGCAGGGTACACACAGCAACTACTTCTCTACTTTGCTTAATCCTATAAGGTTATGAATTGACTTTATAGATGTCCAATTTGCAAATAATGTTAAAAAGAGAAATAAGTTCTATGAAATATTACCATAATGTAACATAAGGGAAATTATATTTTAAGAGTTAAAATAATAATAACCTCTTTGGTTGTCATTTTGCCTAACAGGCTATACTGCTTTTAAACATTAAGAGTCAAGAATTTTAAAAATGAAATTAGTTATCTAAAGTCTCTAGTATGGCATGGCAGGAAATAAATGATTCTCCATATCTCTACAAAAGTTAAAATTGAAAGGTTGAACAAAAATTTACCAGTTGCCTTCATTTTGGCACCAAAGACCTTGAGAAATAAGAGTTGCAGACCTCAAGTATTCAAAATCTATGCAAGATCAAAATCCATAAAGTTAAGTACAACGTAAGCGATAAGTGATATGATAAAAGTACAAACGCTTGAGAACACAAAAGAGGAGGCTCTGTTACTTTGGTTCAGAAGAATTAAAGAGGTTTCAAAAGTTACACCTGAGCTGAGCTGTCGAGTCCAGAATATGGAGGGAGTCATGTTCCAGGGGACTGACCATGCTGGAGAGTTCGGGTTTCACTCTGCGCTGAACGCGGTCCCTGACAGACAAGGGTGGGTCATTTTTGTCTGAGGCACATTAGCTGGACAGGATTATAGAAGGCCAATAGGACAGAAGAGAGAGTGAAGACAGAGAGATCAGTTAAAAGGTGATGGCCATTTGCAGAGAGTGAAAGAAAACTCAAGCGGAGTTTACCAACCTGTTCATGAGGTGACAGGGAAAGAAAAGGCAATTTTTCCTCTATCGTTCAGGTCAGATAGCATTACCACAAAAAAGACTTTTTTTTAAAATTTAATTTCTGTTTTGGCCACCTCTGGAAGCAGTAAATGAATGAAACCCAGTGATGGAAAATGTTTAAATTATTTTTAATTTCCCTTCTG
This sequence comes from Mormoops blainvillei, assembly GCA_004026545.1. Taxonomy (NCBI): domain Eukaryota; kingdom Metazoa; phylum Chordata; class Mammalia; order Chiroptera; family Mormoopidae; genus Mormoops; species Mormoops blainvillei. The sequence continues at coordinate 32,465 of PVJD01004888.1, forward strand.
GGGTCTTTTCTCTTGCTGGTATGAGGAAATCATATTCTCTAAGAACTTTATGGAAAACACTTACTGCTTTAGGCATCTCATGTAGCACATTTAAGTCTCCAAACTGCATGGCATTATGGAAAAATACCAAAAGTAAAAGGAATAAAGTGATAAAATCTGCAAACTTCTCCATTCATTTAGGAAAGAACAAGCAGCATCCAACTTACCTGGACAGTTAGAAAATCCTTCAGAACATTTGGTTGCAAAGAAATTTCTGGAAGCTGCCTACTTTGGGATCTTCATTGCCTCTCTACTCCAGTGGACCAGGAAAGCACACTTTAGTTATACCTATTTTATCATGAGTTAGTTTTCCTTTTTAAACTCTTCCCTGACTGGTCTTTTTTTTCCCCACTACCACAAATCCCTTAACTCCTAAAATCTTATCACTCTGCCCTGCTCACATATTCTGACTTTCTCCGACAGCCTGTGCTCTTCCAAACTAACCTCACCACGGAATTAGCCAAGTACTCTGATGTGTGAATGATCTTTGAATGAATCTATTTATGATTCCATTTTACTACAACTTGCTAACCACACCAAACCTTCCTGATATAAGTAAAAATATCTCCAAAGGGTAAAAATTGCTAGATGTGTATAAAATGGGACAGAAAAATTCAAAGTATGTGGTTTAACTATTCTTTTTATTTTTACGATTACTTCTCAGAGAGTCAGCCTAACATAAAAAATCAGTACTGGGTCTCCATCTGGTGGCCAAAATTTCTACTTTTGCCTTCTAAAAGACCTCCATTATTTTCAGTCCGTCTTTCTGAGAGTGAATTACAAAAGATAAAAGGCATAATAAATTATCCTGAAAAATGCACAAAGTTAAGAATTCAGAAGAGTATAAGTTTGAAAATGCACAAATTAAAGGCATGCTTACAAAGTGAAGTCCAGCATTCTTTAGAGCCAAATCTCATGCCAGAAAAACAAGAAAGCAGAGGTATTCTGAAATGAACACAACGAGAAATTCTGTCGCAGTCAGAAATTGCACTGATTTACTCATTATCCAGCAAATATTTATTGGGTACGTACTATATGTCCACAATTGCCCTAAGTGAAGGGGTTACAGAGAACAAGGTCAGCAAATTTCTTTCTTTCAAAGAGCCTACACTCTAGTGAACGGAGATTAAAAAAAAAAAGAACATACATACTATGACATCAGTTTATCATCCATGTTGTGAAATGAAGTGGAATAAGGGAATAGACAGTTGGAGAGATGAGAATGTGTCACTCTTAAGACAATGGTCAGGGTTGGTTTCTATAAGGTAATATTTAAATATTGAATTATAGACTTGAATAAAATTTCTAAGGGAAAGCATGTGAGGCTCAGGAATAGTACATACAAAGCCCTGAGGTAAAGGTCACGAATAAAGGTCAGTGAGCGGAATAGCGAGTGACAGAAAAAGGAGAAGATGAGAAAAGAGGTGCAAGGGACCAGATCGTGCAGGACTTTATATTTCTAGGCCATTTAAGGACTTTGTATTTTATTCTGAATGTAGAGGAAGTCTTTGGAGATTTTGGACGTAATCAGAGTGCTGTGTAAAGAACAAACGGGGGGGGGGTGACAAAAGGGGCAGCATGGAGGCCAACGAGAAGTTCGCTGCAGCAATCCGGGCAAGAAAAGGTGGCGGCTTAGACTCTGATGGTAGCAGTGCAGGGGGAAAATGTGAGAGGGGTTTGTTTTAAAGATAGCGCTAATAAGAATGTTCTTGAGGCATGACAGAAAAAGAGCAATAAAGAATAACAGCAGGATTTTGTCATGACAACCAGGTGAACAGGAAGCCAATTACTAACATGAAGGACACCAGGGGAAAAAGCAGGTTTGAAAGGAAAAACAAGGATTTAATTTTAAGCATGTTAAATGTGAATTGGCTATTAGGCCTCCAGTTGAAAACGTCAAAGAAGCAGGATATATGGGTCTGCGAGTCAAGGGAAATGAAAGAAATGGAGATATAAACCCCAAACCAGTGTTTTAGAACTTGTACAGTTGATCACTAGGAAAAAAGTAGAGGGCTCACTCAGTACAATCTATCATTAGCTGAACACATGTCAAACTGATGTCAGAACAATTCAGAAAGTGTGGGTAAACTTTATAATTGATTAGTTTCAAAACTCCATCTATGCGCTGACCATAACATCCCAGGCAATGAGACTGAGGCACCAAGAAAAAAAGTTTCAGACAGTGCGCAGAAGCCTTCGGTTCTGGATAGAGTAGCAAGATAAATTAATTTTTTAAAAAATAACAGGAAACAAGCCCTTATTTTTTGAAGAAAGATGACGTTAAGTTTTGTTCTATAATTTAGTTTTCTGGACACGTCACCGCCATTGTCTCTCTCGCCTTTGTCACTTGATGTATTTCCTGGTTATCACCACTGATCCTCTCCCTCTACTCATCCTGCTCATTCCGGTGACACACGGAAAATCTAAGCACACTGCTTTCTTCTTTGGAGATAACATAGGTCAAGTTTGCTGATGAAGAATGATTAATTGTAGCTAATGCAACTCCTGCTGCATCGTATATAGGTTTAGGTCAACACATATTTGTTAAATGTTTACTACATGGTGAGCCCTAGAGTAAGTATTAAAAAATTAAGGTAATAGTTTAAGTATTAAAATTGAGAAGAGAGTCTCTATCTTCAATAAATAAATGTAATCAGATATATTAAATTATATTGCTGTCTGAGGGGGTAGGGTGGGGATAGGACTTCAATTAATAAATGTTTGCTGAATCAACAGTTAATTTTTTTAAAAAAGATTATTCATCCTTTTTAAGATACTAAGCCTCTTCCTTCAGCCTAGGGGGATATTCAGAGTGTAAGAGAGGAGGGATTTTTATAAGTGGGTAGATAATATTCAAGGGTAGGATCAGGAAACCTTATTATGATGAATTTAGTCTGGAGGACAAAAATAAAGCAATCAGGCAGTCCAATACTTTTTTTCTCGCATTCTAGATGCAGGCAGTCTAGAAATATTCACATAAAAGCTTACTGGCTCAAAGTTTCCAAATAAAACTTTTGTTTCTTTTGTGCCTGACCAAAAGGCCCAGGTTATCTGTTTCCCAGGAAAAAAAAAATCTATCTAAAAATGGGATATAAGAAACATTTTTTAAGACTGAGCTATCCCTATAAATAGAGGGAACTCATAGTATGTATAAGCAAAAATTGAGAAGTCAAATAATATTGGGGACCAGCAAGGACAAGTGAGGGGACCCTTTTACCCTTTCACATCTAGAGTATAAACTGGAATAGCTAGCTAGCTATCTTAGTTTTAGCTACTTTCCTCCAGTCTGACTATATTTTTCTTTTAAATGGAGTGTTTATTCCATTGACATTTATGTAATTAGGAATATATTTGGTTTCTATATACTGTATTACCATTTGTTTTCAATGTGTCTGACCTGTTTTTTCTCGTTTTCTTTTGAATAAATCAATTTACTTTTTATTGCAGCTTTCTATTAACTTTAGTTATACATTAGTTCGCACTTCCTCTAATGGCTACTCAGAAAATTACCACCTGCATCTATGATTTAGTAGAGTCTACATATTTTTTTTTTTTTACTTCTTAGATAATGGTAAAGGTAGCATACCTTAACTCCATTCTCACTTCTTGCTTTGGTGTCGTTGCTGTCATACATTTTAATCTCATGACCTATTATTTTGATAGTGTTTAACAGTTATTTGTACTTCCCCAGGTATATACTATTTAAGTTGGCCTCCATTTCATCTTATATTTTTGTGTTTCCTTCTGGGATCTTAAGTCTTTCTGAAGAACTTGTTTGGTATTTCCTTTAACACATGCTTTACAAAAAGAAATTCTCTCATTTTTGTCTGTGAATATATTTTGCCTTCAATTTTGAAGGAAATTTTCAGTGGGTATAAAATTTTAGAATAGTTACTTTCTTTCAGGCTTTCAAAGATATCTTCCATTATCTGGAGCCTTACATCTATTTTGTTGAGAAGTAATTTGTAAGTATTACTTGCTTTTCTTTCGAAGTAATGTGCATTTTCTCCTCTGGCTGTTTTTAAGGATTCGTTTTCTTTACCTTATTTATTTGAAGTTTTTCTTCAGTGTACCTGGAACATTTTTCTTTGTGATTTGTAATTACCCAGTTTGGGATTTGTATTTTTTTAATCCTTAGCTAGACTTGGGGGGTTTGTCAGTCATAAATTGTTAGTCACTACATCTTTAATTATTTCCTTTGCCCATTATCTCCCTTATTCCAACCACACTCATGTGAGAAGTTTTCACTTGGTCACATTTGTTCTCTGGCATTTTCCTTATTCTCCATCCTTTTCACTTTCGGTGCTTCGGTATATATATTTCCTACTAACGTATCTTCTGGTTACCTAAATCCTTTCCTTAGCTATTTCAAGCTTAACATTACATCCACATGAAAAAAAAACGGAACACAAATCTTACTCAAAGTCTTTCATAGATAAAAATTAATAAATATTTTCTAATTCAATTATGAAACCAAATTAAGGTTTACATCACAACCTCAAAAGTTGTTAAAATATGTAGGCAAATCTTTCTAATGATTACAGAGGTAAAAACCTGAAGCCTAGAAAATTAAATCCAGAAAAATACAAGAATTATAACCCATTATGACTGAGTAGAATTTAGTTCACAAATATAAGGTCGATTTAATATTTTTAAATAAAACAATGAAATAAACCACAAAAATAGAGGAAAAATCACATGGCCATATTAACTTGATAAAATTCAATACACATTCATACTAAAAATATTAAGCAAACTAAAATTAAAAGAAACTTCCTTGACCTCTTAAAGACTATACAAAGATAAATTTTGCACACATCATACTTAATGGTGAAATATTAAAAGGTTTTGCAAGACTGCAAATAACACAAGGATGCTCACAAAAATTGAGCACATTAAAGCAAGAAAATAAAATTTAAAGATATAAGAAGGAAAAGAAAAAAGTCATTTTTAGAAGCAATTTCATTAGAAATTAATAGATGAATTTATCAAGATAACTAGATAAAAAATCAATATATAAAAGTAAAGTGAACTAAAGTAAAATGAACTAAAATAAAATTATAGCATCAACAATAGCATCTCAAAATATAAAATACTGAGGAATATATCTAATTGAAGATATACAAGATTAAGATATTGAAAATTATAAAATATTTTTTAAAGAATTTTAAAGGTCCTAAGTAAATCTAAGAACACATCACATTCATGGACTGAAAGATTCAGTATTATAAAGCAGTAATTCTTTTCTAAATGATATATAGATTTAATGAAATCCCAATGAAATTATAAGAGCATATTTTTATAGAAAATTAAAAAGCTAACTTTAAAATATTTATGGAAGTGCAGAAGCAAAGAAGAACTAAGGCAAACTTAAAAAACAACAAAAACACTACTGAATTTATACTGGCAAGTATCAAGACTTAGTGTAAAGCTATCGTTATTAAGACAGCATGCCGTTGACTTATTGTGTGGTATTGCCAATGAAAGAAACAAAGTCCAGAAGCCGACCCACGAATCTATAAGTACTTGATTTATGGCCAAGTGGATACATCAATGCAGTGAGGTAAGCATGGCCTTTCGCTATAAATGCTACCTGGGCTATTGAATATCTACCTGTAAAAAAATGAACATTGACCCATTTCTTACATAAAAAATTAATTTTAACTGAATTGTAGATTGAATTTGAAAGCAATATAATAAAATTTTTCTAGGAAACTGTTTTCATCAGCTTAGGAGTGTAAAGATTTCTTCAACAGGACACAAAAAGCCTTCAACAAAATAAATGTATAAATTGAACTAATTAAAATTAAGAGTTTCTGTCCGTCAAAAAGTAATAATTAATTACCACAAAAAGAGTAAGCCGCTAAGTGGAAAAGATACCGGCAACAAAGGGCCTGTATTCAGAATATGCATATATAAAGAATTTTGACAAATCAGTAAGAAAATGTCTACCCCATACAAAAGTGACCAAAAAACAGCAATTCTTCATTAAGTAACCAATAAACACAAAGAGTTAGTTGTTCAACTTCAGCAGTTATCGAATACAAACCAAAGCCACGACGAGATACCAATATCTACCCATAAGAATGACCAAGACAAAGAAAAAAAAAACAGCAGGCAATGTTAGGCGGTGGTAAAGACAGAGTAAGTGGAACACGAATCTCTGGTAGAAATCTAAACGGGTACCACAGCTCTGGAAAACACTTTGGGCAGCAACTGCTGACTGACCTGTTCAAGTTGGACATGCATCTGTGTGCCACATGAGCCGTCAGTTTGTCTCTCACACATGTATTCAGCTGCAACGTATGCACAAAAAGTATCAAGAGTAAGGAACAAGAGTGTTCTCAGCAGCATTATGCCATAGCCATAAACTGAAAACCATCCAAATATCCACCCGCGGTGGACAAGGACTCATGTATTCACACAGTGCAACAACGTACAGCCCGCGGGAGGGGCGAGCTGTGGCCACACACCGCCTTGGGGGTGAAGCTGACAGAGTGTTAAGTGAAAAATATGAGATATTAAAATTACACATTATGTTATTTATATTAAGGCTAATTACCAACACACTGAACTACAATGTTTAGGGATTCGGTTTAGGAGGCAAAATACGAAGAAAAGCAGGAGGGCCATAATGCAGGCTCAGCAACTGAAAAGGGACAAGAACCGTCCCGAGCGACTGACTGATGTTCCTTTTGTGATAGTTCTTTAATGCTGCACTGTATGGTGTACATGTATATTTGCTGCATATGTATATTTTTAAAAGCTATTACAATAATTAAATTTCAGATGAATTAAGACTTAAACATAAGACTCGGGCGATAAAAACTTTGTAAAATAAAAAAGTAAAGGGAGGACCCTGAAAGAATACAATCTGTGAATGAGGAAGACGTTCTTAACTTTATCTGGGAAACTCGAAGTGTTTCAGAAACAAACAATAGACAAGTTTAATTGTACGAAGAGTTAAAACTTTGTTAATATCTTTTTCCATAGAAAACATTTGTAAATCAGATGATAAGCATACAAAGTACAAAAGTTATAATTATAAAATTTGTAAAAGCATAAATTCAGTTATACATAAAACATTCAAATTCTCTAGTAATCAGGAAATTCAAATTAATAAATCACTGCACACTTCTTATGCAGGAAAAAATGTTTAAAATACTGTAAAATCTACTAATGCTGAGTAGGGAAAAGGTATCCCCACACACTGTTCATTGACATTTCACCTACTTTTAAAGGTAATCTGGCAACATCTATTAAAATTAAAAATATATTCTTTTACCCACCAACCCCACTGCTGAAAAGCTATCTCAGAGAAACAAAGTCACCCCTATGTTAGGATATAGGTGCACAGGTATGTACGGCCACCACATTCAAGGTGGAAAAATCCACACAAAAAAGTGGCTATCAATAGAGAAGTTGCTGAAAACAAAATTAAAATACATCCATACTTTTAAAATTTATGCATATAGTTAAATTAATAATTAGAACTGCATTACTTATCTTAGATTTCAAAGGGATATGTTAAGTGAGAAAAGCAAAATGTATAAAATTGTATATGGTGCTATTTTTCTAAAACATGTAACAAAAATGTGTACATTTACATCATTATATTCGTTCATGCACTGACATGGGTGCATGTGGGGGAAATCTAAGCTGTAACCATAACCTACCTTAGGGCAGGAGCAGAGAAATCATATAGATGGAAAAAGGAGGAAGGTAGGGGAAACCAAGTAAATGAAATAAAAAGAAAAAAGTGCAGGAAAAAACTACTCTTAAGAATGAATGACATGATCATATTTACTCATCTATATTAAATTACAATATATAAAGTACTTGTATAATATAAACCCCCCCCAAAAAATTGCTACTCTCACTTTAGACACCTGAAATATCTTTTTCCTTTGAAAAGAAGTCTTAAAAATGAAGAGCAGACAGCCATGGATAGATGAGTAGAAATAAAGCAAGCTAAAAAGAATTTAAACCATGTAGGACTGAATGCCACTAGATGTCAGTAAAACCCTCCAAGAAATTATAAAAATACTTTCTTGACTGCTAAAAACATTTGTTCTTTTATCTCCAATCTTCACCTTGTAAAAATATTCAAATTAGAGGTATAGTTTACCAGGAATGAAGTTCCTTAAAAGACAGGCTATAACCCTTATTAATAAGAGTTAATATTGATATGTAATTCCCTATTTCTTAAATCATCTATAACATTTCACATTATTTTTGATGCTCATGACATATGTCCTCTGAAAAGATGATAAAATTTCGTAATAAGTCAATCGATATGCCTTTATCTCATATCAATTATGTGTAAAATATAGAGTCAAAATGAAAGACTTATTATATTTATTGAGTTTTCAATCAAGTAGGAGAACAAAATGCAAACTAAATGTAAAGTTTACAAATAAACCAGTACAAACTAATGTGCAGTCACACATCAACTATCTAGAAATCATGTATAGCCACAAGGCTTAGTATCCTAAAAACCAAATAAATGAATAAATAAGCAAGGCATTAGGCAGCTAAAATGTGTATCATAAACTTTTTCTCTTAAACTCATACTTTACTCATTACGAAGCCACTTTAACTAAACACCAAATGGTCTAACAAGTGATGTGGTTTTTAAGTTATCCAGTTGTTTTAGTTACTACCCCAAAGCTCAGTGTACAAAATACAACTCTTTTATTAGGTTCGTGGATCCTGTAGCTTAGGAATTTGGATGTGAACAGCACAGCTGGCCTGTCTCTGCACAATGCCATGGCCTCAGCTCAAATGCCTGGGGGCTGGTACGGCTGGCAGGAGTCCTTGTCACGGCCTCCCCGCATGGCTTGGGTTCCCTCACAGCCTGGATGTGGTAGTTGAATTTCCTGCATCATGGTCCAGGGTACCAGGTGAAAGTACTGGGAAAGCTGCCTCACTGTTTATGACCCAGCCTATAAGGTCACACGGCATCACTTCTACCCTCGGCTTTGGTCAGGAGAGCCGCACGCCTGCCCAGATCCATCAGACCTCTTGCTGGGGAATGGCAAGGTCACACTAGATAAGGGCATATAAGATGAGAAATATCACAGAGATACTCTTGAGATAATGCAACGTAATACAGTCTTTCCCTCTGGCCGCAACAATTCGCATCATTCCCATATGAAAAATACACTACACCCTCCCCAAGACCTCCAGAGTCCCAGCCCATTATGGCATCAGCCCAGCTCCAGACTCCATCCTTTAAATCAGGTCCAAGTGCAGATTAGGCTCCCCAGCACGGGACTGTCAGTAGAGCTCCTCGTGATCTGAAGACCTAGGAAATAGAGTAGCATATTAGCCCACACGCATCTGACGTACAATTGCAGGACAGGCACAGAATAACTTCATAGGAACTCTCATTCAAAAAAACAGAAGAGCCAGGACGCATGCTGTAATCACTTGGAAGTCTCTTTAGCCTGATTCCTCCATTCAATAGGTACGTTTTCAATTTTCCACATTATGGCAGTAGCAATTTTGCTAAATTTCCTTACTACGTTTAATAAAGGTCTCCTTTCCCGCGGCTTCCAGTATTTTCTCCAACTACCTCAAAACCCTCGTTGACGGCCTCCTTGAGGCCCGCCAGGTCTCCCCTCTTCAAGGCCCTTCCAGGTTTTGCCCACTGCTCGATCTAGAAGTATGGCAGCATCTCATTTCTGGTACCAAAACCTGTTTTAGTTACCATTTCTATATAAAAACTTATTCCTAAGCCTAGCAATAAAATGATGATATTATGGTCTTCACATATTCAGGGAGGCAGAAATGCGGACAGGGCACAGCAGGGTTGGCTTGTCTCCACTCCACCACGTCTGGGCCTTATCAAGGGACACTCCAACGGTCATAGGCTGGAACTATCAAAAAAGTACCTAAACATGGCCTCTCCATGTGGCTTGGGCATCCACACAGCATGGCAACCTCAAGGTAATTGGCCTTCTTACATGGCAACTCAGCATTAAGCACAGGTATTCCAGTGAACAAATTAGAGGTGCAGAGCCTTATATGACCCAGCCTTGGATGTCACACAGCATCACTTATCTATGATCTTTAGAGAAGAAAATGAAGACAGAAAATAGTGTTGTGATTTTATTTTGTAAAATAAAATCCTCCATACCAGTTTATCAAGAAAAAAATGGTGAAGAAGACCAAAGTACCACTGTCAACATACATGAGGACAGGAGGGAGAACTAGGGGCTGCAACACAGGTATTCATCTTAGCTGAAATGGATCTGCCCTGGAACACAATCTTGAAAGGATCTGAATGATCCACTAACAATTTCGCTGCTTACCGGAAGAAAAATTTAAAATATTAAGAGGAAGATAACGTAACCCGAAGTTACTGTAGTATATATATTTATTGTCTTTGCTTACCATGTAATAAAAAATTAGGGAAAGAAGCAGGAATAATTGATAGATAACTAAGGAAATAATGAGTTCAAGCAAGCATTCCTGCGTGATAAAAACTCTCCATGAGCTTAGAATAAAAAGGAACTTCCTCAGCGTGATTCAGGGTTAAAACACCTTCACAAGTATCATACTTTAGGTGCAAGACAGAGGCCTTTCCCTTAACACAGACAGGGAGGCAGATGGCTGCTCCTGCCACTTCGTTTCAACACAGTATTGGAGGTGCTAAGCACTGAGGAAAAAGAAGTCATCCAAATTGGAGAGGGGGGACTAAAGCTTTACTTACTAGCATATGACAAAATCCTGCATTCAGAAAATCCAAAAGAACACACACACACACACACACACACACACACACACAAGTTAAAGCTAATGAACAAGTACAAAAAGGTCACAGGGCCCAACACCAGAAACCAATTATATTCCTATAAATGAAAAATTAGAAAATGAAGTAAAAAGCACAGTGTCTTTCATAATAGCAACAGGAGAAAATATACTTAAATACATATAGTAAAACCTGCTTAAGACTCGTGTACTACAATTACAAACATTACTGAGGGAAACTAAAGATCGGCAAGTGGGGAGATATTCCTTTATTCGCAGTTTGAAAGACTCAACATTGTTATGATAGGAACTCTCCCCAAATTAACCTTGATTCAACCAATTGTCTTTAAAATTCTAGCGGGTTTTTTGGTGGACATTTACAAAATGATTCTCAGATTCACAAGGCACTGGAAGGGACCCATGAGAGCCAAAACAGTTTTGAAAAGGAACAGATATGAGGGCTTACACGTTCTGATTTCAAAAACAGACTAGAGCTACAGCAATGAAGACAGCGGGTCCTGGCATGAGTCTCGTCGTCAGATCAATGGGACGAAATTAAAGGACCACAAATTCATCCTTACGTTTTTGGTCAATTGATTTTGACAAAGGTTCCACAACAACTTGGGAGACAAATAATAGTCTTCTTCAGTAAAAGGTGCTGTAAAAACTGAAAATCCACCAGCAAAAAAATAAAGTTACACCTCACTTAACACCATTCAGCTGTTGGCAAAAGTAGGTTAACAGTTGTGAATATGCGAAATACAAACATTATTCTTGTATTAACATTTATTATTGTATTATTTTCCATACAAACAACTGTAAACTGACCTGTGCCCACCCTGTATATAATAATTAACTCAAAATATGGCAAAGACTTAAACATACAAGGTAAAATTATAAAACTCTTAAGAAAACACTTGCATAAATATTTATGATATTGGATTAGGAAATGATTTCTTATATTTGACTCCTAACGCAAAATGACAAAAGAAAAAATAGAGAGAGACTTGAACTCCATCAAAATTAAAAACACTTGCACTTCAAATGACATTAAGAGAGTGAAAAGACAACCCACAGCAAGAGGGGAAAACATCTGTAAACCCATAGGATAAGGAGTTTGTGTCCACAATACATAAAGAACTATCGCTAGTCAACAATAACAAGACAAAAAATAATTTAAATGGTAAAAAAACTGGACACTTTGATTCAAAGAAGATATTCAAAGGGCTAGTGAGCACATAATACACGCTCCCTATCACTAACATTCATTAGTGAAATGCAAATTAAAACCAGAGGATTACACTAGGGTGGCAAAAGTGAAAAAGACAGGTAATAACAAATATCGACAAGTATATAGAGAATCAGGAACACTTATATAGGACCAGTAGGAACATAAAAGCGGTGCAGTCACCTTAGGAAAGTTTAATTCTTCAAATGAAAAACATGAATATACGACATGACCCAGTAATTCCACTGCTAGGTACACATCCAAGAGAAATAAACACATATATTCACATAAAGGCTTATACACACGTTTTTAGCAGCATTAATCATAATAGCCAAAACTTAGAAACAACCTAAATGTAGTGCGGTAGACCCCTGAGCAACACAGGTTTGAAATGCACGAGTCCACTTGTACACAGACAGTTTTCAATTGACCTGTGCAGTTCAATTGACTCATGCAGTTCAAACCCATATTGTGCAAGGGTCAGCTGGTAGCTGTGGAGGGATAACTTAAGCCATAGGCAGATTTTTGAGTGCACAGGTGGTCAGCACCCCTAACCCACATGTTGTTCAAAGGTCGATGTATATTCACACAATAAATTACTATTTAGCAATTAAAAAGAATGAACTACTGGTACATGGTATGACATGGATAAACCTCAAAAACCTTTTGCTCAGTGAAAGCAGACACAACAAATCATATATTGTATGATTTCATTTTCATAAAATGTCCAGAACAGAGAAGCTATTAGGACAAAAATTAGCGTTTGCCTGAAGCAGGGAGTAGGGATGGGTAAGGACATGGGATTAACAGTAAACGTGCAGCAGCAAAGACATAGGGTTACAAAACCTATGTATTTTGTATTTTGATTACAAAAATGTTGTAAAAGTTACTTATGGTTATGGTTGCACAACTTACTAAAACAACCAAAACACTACTAAACTGTACACTTGAAAAGGGTATATTATATGATATGAAAATATGCCTTGATGAAGTTATTTTTAAAAATAATGTCAATATAATGACATTCACAGAAAAACAAAAGCTGATAAAATTCATAGCTATTAGGTCTAAATTATTAAAAATAACAAAGGGATATTAGAAAACAATTTAAAGTGATGAAATCAAACGGTTTCAAATTTATGGAATGCAGCTAAAGAATGCTTAGAAAGAAGTTTATAGCATTAAACACTTCTATTACAAAAGAGAAAGATCTAAAATAAATAATCAGTCTCTACCTCAAGAACCTAGAAAAAAGAAGAGCAAATCACAGAGTAAGACAAGAAAGGAAATAATAAAATCAACACAGAAATAAAATATATAATATTAAAAAATAGAAAAGAAAAACAATGAAACTTCTTTGAAACGATCAGTAAAAGTCAATAATTAGCATGACCAAAAAAAGAAAATTAGAATTCTCAGAAGATGGTATAGTAGGAAGCATCAGGAATCCATCTCCCCACCTGAACAGCAACTGCACTGGCCAAATCTGCCGGATATAATCTTCTGGAACCCCTGGGCATATTGAACACTTGCAACTGCCCAGGAAAAGACTTGGTTGGTGAATTGTGGCTTAGTGTAGTCAATTTCAGCTCTTTGCACAGTAATAGCTACATATCCTTCACCTCCCAGCCTCATGGTAGCCAACCCTATACATTCCTGGAGCAAAATGCACACAGATCTCAGGATCCAAAGTGGGCAATAAGTATAAGGTTTTCCAAATATCAGGGATCTATGCTCTGATCAGTGATTGCCATTTCTAATCAGAGAGGGGCAGACACAGAAGTGGGAAGCCACTGTTGCCAAGTTCCTCCTCTTCCAGGTGACTTCCCTTCCAAAGTTAAAGGGCCAGAGCCTTTTTATTTTCTTTTATTACCCCTCTTCACTTTTCTCTTTTTCTCCTTTTAGGAGCCAAACATTTACAGACTACGGTATTCAAAAGGGGTCACCTATACAAAGGAGTTTTAAGTTTCTGTACACTCCCAGGGAAGACTGCAGGCTCAAAAAAGACCTAAAGTTTACAACTCAGACTGAACTTCCTCACAGACAGTGCAAACCATGGGCAAAGGGGAAAATGCGATTTCCAGAGTCATCGTATTGAAAGATTCCAAGGTCCAGTTTTCAATAAAAATCACAAGGTATGCAAAGAAATAAGACAGTGTGACACCCTCAATGAAAAATAAATAAACAAAAACCACCCCTGAGAAAGAAGGTAGACCTAACAAGCAAAGGATTTAAAACAATTGTCTTGAGGATACTAAAAGAACTAAAGGAAGATGTGAAGAAAGCCAATAAAATGATGAACAAAATGAAAATAAAAATTAGAAAATAAAAATTATAAAATCACACCAAATAAAATTCTGGAGCTGAAAGTATAATAATTTATATGAAAATTTCATTAGAAGGATTCAAAATCACACTTAAGCAGGAAGAATAAAGAATCAGTGAACCTGCATACAGAACAATTGAAAAGAACAAATCTATATAACAGAAAGAAAAAAGACAAAAAAGGGGAGAGAGCCTAAAGAACCTGTGGGACATCATCAAGACCATGAACATACACATCATGAGTCCCAGAAGAGAAAGATTATTTGAAGAAATAATTGCCAAAACTTCCTAAATTTGAGGAAATACATGAATATAAACATCCAAGAAGCTCAATACTCCAAGATGAACTCAGAGAAACCCATACTGAGGCACATTATAAACAAACTGTCAAGAGGAAGTCAAAGACAAAGAGAGAAACTTGAAAGCAGTAAGAGAGAAGCAACTCATCACATACAAAGGATCCTCAATAAGAATATCAGCACATTTTTTGCATCAGCCTTATAGGTCAGAAAGTAGTAGTATGATATACTCAAAGCACTAACAGAAACAAAAAGAACTGTCGACCAGAATCCTGTATTAGGCTAAACTGTCTTTTAAAAACAAGGGAAAAACTGAAACATTCCCAGATAAAAACTGAAGGAATGTATTACTATTAAACCTGTCTTGAAAGAAATGCTTTAGGGAATCCTTCTGGCTGAGATGTAAGGACACTAGACAGTAATGTGAAGCCATATGAAAAAATAAAGATCTCAGTAACAATAAATACATGAGAAAAAGTAAAATATCTAGGATTGTTCTAACTTTGACTTGTAATTCTGCTTTTTCTAATTTCTAATTTCATGTAATTTTCTAATTACATGATTTAAGAGACTAATGCATTCAATAAAATAATAATTAGTCTAAAAGCTAGTATTATGGTAACTTTAGTTTGTAAATCTATTTTTTCTTTTCTTCATGATTTAAAGACTGGTACATAAAAATACAATTATCAGTCTATGTTTCTGGACATATAGTATATACAGAGATGTTATTCTGTGACAAAAATAAAAGGGATGGAGATGGAGCTGTATAGAAACAGAATTTTTATGTTATTGAAGTTAAGCTGGCATAAGTTCAAATTAAACTTTTATAAGTTTAGGATGTTAATGCAATCCTTGGGGTAACTGCAAAGAAAAGAGCAATAGAATATACACAAAAGAAAATGAGAAAGGAGTTAAATGTTTGTCTATAAAAAATATCAACTATCAACTAAATACAAAAGACCAAAGTAATGCAGGAAATATGGGGGGGAGGTGTTATAAGGCTTGCAGAAAATAAACAGCAAATGACAGAAGTTCTTCCTTACAAGCAATTACTTTAGTGTAAATGGATTGAACTCTCCAAACTAAAGACAGAAATTGGAAGAACAGATTTATAAACATGATGCAATTATAGGTTGCCTACAAGACACTTACTTTAGATCCAAAGATTGTTAAGTCTTAAAAAGAAACTTCTAACACACGCTGCAACATGCCTGAACCTTAAATACATGATGTTATGTGAAATAAGCCAGCCACAAAAGAACAAATACTACATGATTCTACTCATGTGAGGAGCCATTCATAAAAATAAAAAGTTGGGTCATAGTTGCCAGTGGCTGTGGGGAAGATTGAACTGGGAGTTAGTGTGTAGTTGGTCTAGAGTTTCAGCTTTGCAAGATAAAACGAGTTCTGAAAATGGATGGTGGCGACGGTTGCACAACAATGTGAATGTACTTAATACCACTGAACTCCAGCTCAAAGGGGTTAAGATGGTAAACTTCATGCGCATTTTACCATAATTTTTTAAATGTTGAAAAAAGAACAAATAATCAAAATAAAGAGTGAAACTGGGACTATCACTGCTGACACTACAGAAATTAAAAGTATTACAAGACATATGATGACTTTACACCAACAAATTAGACAACTTGGGTGAACTGAATAAATTCCTAGAATGACACAAATAACCCAAACTGAGCTGACTCAGAAGAAGTAGAAAAACAACACATCTAAAACAAGCCCCCCAAAAAAATTGAAATAGTAATTAACATCTTCTCACAAAGAAAAGCCCATGTCGACAATGTATTACTAGTGAATTCTATCAAAGTTTTAAGAAAGAAATAATACTAATCCTATATAAAATTTGTCAGGCAATAAAGAAGACATTTCCCAACTTACTGTGTTACTCTGATACCAAATCCAGACAAAGATACAACAAGGAAATAAAAACTTACAGACAATGTTCCTCATAAACAAAATTCCTTAGAAAACATGCAACCACCAAATCAAACAAGACACTAAAAGGATTACACAACATGCCTAAGTGCAATTTATCCTAGAAATGCAAGGTTATTTTAACATTCAAAAATCACATACCTTTCTTTTTCTTCATGGGACGGTTTCCTATGAGCAATTGACAGCGAGTTTTTAAAAAATCAAATCTAACCCATAAATTGGTCAGCTCAATATGTCTCTGCGAGCCAACATAAAATACTGCCAAACCACATCCCTAGTGAGGGGCATTCCTAAAGAACAATGGTGGGAAGAAACTCTCCCTTTGGGAAGAGCCTACATCCTCTTTGAATGGAAATGGAAGAAGCCTAAGTATATACAGGGGTGGGCAAAAGTCGGCTAAATCACTAACCACCATTGCCTAAAAGATAAATCATAGTAAGGATGCAAAAGAATAACAATAAGAATAATAGAAAGAAAGAATACACATAAATAATACAATAATTAATACATAATATAAGAACAAACTCTGTTTTGCATACTCACAACTGTACACCTCTTTTTGCCCACCCTTTATATATACAGACTTCCATGCAGCGGCAACTGGCCAAGTTAATGCCATGACTCAGGAGGAACAAATCTGCAAGATGAAGACAAGGGTCAACTGTACTTTAAGGGACAGCCATTTTTCCTAAGCAATTTTTTTCAAATCACATCATCACAGTTCTCAGTCACATAAAATTTCTGTTACATTCTACTCATTGTCTCCTGGGGAAATAATCTGAACAATCTAGATTCCTTTAATGAACTTTAATATTAAAAGTTGTCCTATGCTTACCACTTTAATTATGTATCTGGAGCATCTAAAACAAACAGTAATTACTGGGTGTCCTATGTATCGTTTGTTGCCAAACTGATGCATAAACATTCTGAGCTTTCATCTCCCACTACTGAAAAACAAGCAAAATTTAATTAAGTATGCTATACTCTGATTTTCAAAGCATTATACATTTTATTAAGAATTATCCAAGACTTTATTTCAAAAATTCCTGTTATAATCAGAATTTCTTTTTACTTAACAATTCCTAAAAGTCACAATAGAACAAAATGTGGCATAAACAAATTATATACACACCGTAACATATAATTACACACATAGTATACAATAAAAACATCTTTTCTTAATTAGTGCTATATATCTACTTTGAAAAAATACATGTAGCCTATTCTAATCTTTATTTAAACTATAATTTAAACTATATTTGTCTTTTATTCAGAAATTCTATCCCAAAATAGAAATGTAGTCATTCATCAAACCACTACGCGGCAGATATGTATAAGCGTACGTGTGTGTATTCATGGGCCTACTAGTTTCTGGCAAAGCAGTATCAGAAACTTAAGTTTCTATTTCCCAAAATACTTTCAAAACAAATGCATTGATGGTAGCTTTCTTATAAAGATTATTTATATTTCTAATAGTTAGTGAGTATTTTCTATGTACCAGGTACTAGTAAAAACACTTTATGTGTTTTAACTTATTTAAATCTTCACAACCAGCCAATGGAGTAGTTATTATGATTTACATTTTACAGATGAAGAGACTGAGGTGCAAATAGGTTAAAAAGTCTTCATACCATGCCAGATTCCATACAACTGATTCATACATTGTATCCCTTTACTACTCTTTATTTTCAAACTTCTTTCTGACATTTTGCACGTCTGTCAGGCACCCTTAGGGTGTCTACATGTTACCTCGAATTATCAGATAAAACACTCCGTTCTAAAATGGTTGCCATTCCAGATTTCTTCCAAAGTTGACTTCCAGTGAAGTAAGGACATATCAAATCCAAGCACTGCCTCGTTAACTAAAGACGGATGAGATGTTTTACGCTCTTTTTAAAAGGTTGTTCCATTCCCTAGTTCCCATAATGATCTGCTCAAGAATAAACAAGCAAGCAAGCAACCAACACACACACACACACACACACACACACACACAATCTACAAAACATCCTGAAAAGAGATCAGTGGCTGTTGGAGAAAGTCTGCAAATAAAAACAATTGCCTTGAAAAATTAAATATTGATATGTCATTGTAGGCTAAAACTATGGGAAAGGGTAGGAATTTCTATAACTAAAACAATATCTGGTCAAGATAAAATAAATGCATTATAACTTCTAGTCCACTGCTAGCACAACGACATTTTTACTGTTGTATTCACTCTAAGTTCAGCACAGAATTACTGTGACTCCACATATGGTACGGACCCCAAACACAGGAGGGACAGAGTCTAAGCGCTTCCACACATAGGCCAGGATTGTTTTCTCTTACAAAATAATTCAGGAAGCTACCCATAAACCTCAACCCCGGCTGTGCATCAGAATCACCTGGAGTTTAAGATCCTAAGGGCAAGGCCACAGCCTGACCAATTAAAACAGAATCTAAAAATGAGATCCAGGCATCAAATTTTTCAAAGTGTCCTTTCTTAATTGCAGTGCAAAGCCTAGGTTGAAAAGCACTGGTGTGAGAGCCCCTTCTCTGAATGTTTTAATAGGCAAGAGCATTTCAAGTACTGATGTCTTCAACCAAGAACTACTAAACACCACGTTGCCCCAGGCTCTGCAGAGCACCTACAGGCAACATCAAACAGCAGTGGTTACCACTACCCTTGGACGGTTAATGGTGGTGGTAAAAGGCTGAATAGTATTCTAGGCAATTAAACCAAGTTTTTTGTTGTTGTTTTCTTACTTTGTTTTAAAACTTTGACTATAGCAAGTATATTGACCTATTCTTAGTCCACAAAACCATGTTTCTTATATTTGTCTTATCAAAGTTATGATTTTTCCTTGAATGGGACTTCAAAACTTTCTATTTTTGCCCTGACTGGCATGGCTCAGTGAGTTGGGCATCATTCCACAAACCGAAAGGCCACCAGTTCGATTCAGGGTCAGGGCATATGCCCGGGCTGCGGGCCAGATCCTCGACTGGGGGTGCGAGAAGCAACAGATCATTGTTTCTCTTGCATGTTAATGTTTCTCTCCCTCTCTCTCACTTCCCCTCTCTCTAAAAAATAAATAAATAAAATCTTCAATGTTTTATTTTTTGTAAGTATAATTTAATATTTGGTGTTCTAACTGCCTTTGCAACAGCTATTTCACTTTAATTCACTTATTGATCTATTCGCTCTGTGCGAGGAAGGAAGGAGGTGGGACGAGGTGGGGGGCCAGAAGGAGGTTCTTAAAGAATTTTATGGAAAAAACATAAAGAAGGTAAGAAATACATACAAGGAATAACATGACATAGTAAGTGCTAAAATATGGATTAATAACCAAGAGTTTCTGGAAAACTCTTCTTCAAACAATCTAACTACTTTTCAAAAGGCAATATAATTAATGAATAAAAGCAGACTTTGGACTTGGAGACATCTGAATTTAAAATCTCAGCTCCTTGTTGGGTGAGGTTTATATCCACGGGCAATTTACCTAATTTCTCTGAGCCTCGTCCATAAAATAGTGAGGCGCTCGCCTAGCCTAACATTTGTCTCCTTTTTTTGCCTCCCCCCCCCTCACTCACACACCAGGAGGTGAGTGTGGGTAATCGGATGGGTCCATCTAGGAGAAAAAAAGGTTTATGTTAAATTAGCCTCTTTCTCTGCCCTCCCTTTCTTTTTGAAGATAACTGCTTCCATCTGTAAGTTTGGGGTAGGCCCTTCATTTGAAGAAGCTGTCCTTTGTGCCCATGTGGGTAAGTCTAATGATTTTTCACTGATAAACTCGTTTTTCCCAGTAAGCCACACTCATCAATACTGCTTTTGGGTTTTTTTAATAAATGCGATATTTTGCCCGTCAATTGTCTTTCTCCCATCTCTCTCTAAAGTGGTTTAGAACTCAGGCAAGGAACTGGGGTACTATTTATTAGGCTTCATTTGAACATTAGTATCAACCTACTTTACAGAGTTGTGGTAAGTTTTAAATGAGATAATACATATAAAACTCCCAGCACAGTACCTGGAACATAGTAAGCACTCGGTAACTTAACTGTTGATGAAATAACAAAAGACACAAAAATAAAAAGCATTTATCAATTCTTTATAAGATATCTAAATATCAATTCAAATGTAATATTCTTTCTAAAATACGTCAATAAAAAAAAACCTCTACTTGCTTAAAAAAAAGGTAATCTGTTATTAGTTATAATAAGGTATTTATAAAATCAAAACAAACATTCATTAGGCAGGGGACATTCTTTATGGCCTATAAAATCCTCAGGAACCATTCCATACAGAAAATGAAATATAGTGTGCATAGCAGAGTCAGGCAAAGCTATAGCACATAAAATAGTAAAATTTTAATATTTTAGAATCAGCTTGATGTCTAAAATCTAAGAAAAAATATGCTAGTCCATTTATTCTATAAATTTAACTGCATTAGCAATATGCCAAAAGCACATAAAAAACCTAAATAAAGATATATTTCCTCTGATAAAAACATGTAATAGAAAACTGATTCTTCAACAAGAGTCCAGGAAGCCCACCAACAGCTGTAGTGTATATTTTAACTTGAGATCCATGGGCCATCAGAAGTTTTGTGAAACCCCTGAAATTATTTGCAAGTGTACATGTATTTAACATGTACGCGCATATGTGGTTAAACTTCTCTCTACTTTGATTGCATTCTCAAAGATCACCACTCAGAAAAGGTACAGAAAGAGAAGCATCATTTTACTCTTCCAGGGATCACTCCCAGCTGACTCATTTATTCAGGCTCTAGTCAGTTTTCTTGCAGTATGATATTTTCAATTTGGATCATGGCAGTACATAACAAACTTTTAAAAAATCAAAAATAGAATCTACTGAAAAGAATCTACTTTTAAAAATGGCTACTTACCTTTTAAGTGTTCTTCTGCTATTTGTTCATTAACATGCAGTGCTTTTACTGCTGTTCTCAAGTCCACTGTGTTATTTTCCTGTATTTCTTCAACTGGTCGCTTTTCGACTATGTTTTCAATGCAGTTGGTGTTATTCTTCAGACCATTAGGCAGATCCCAAAATGACGCTGCTGTACCCTTAGTAAATGTAATAGTACTTTGGGGATGATGTTTCTGGCTTTTCCTTAAGAGGTTCTTACAGACATCTTTTCTCTTTACAGCTTTCTGCTTTTTGAGCTTCTGTTTCTCAGTGCATGTACAACTGATATTTTCTCTTTTGTAACAAATGTGATCTAAAAATGGGCAAACAGGCTTCCTCTGTAATTTACGTTGGATTTTAGGAGATCCAAGCAAAGCAACATCAAGATGATCCGAATCTTCAGAATACATTGCAAGACCAGATGCAACTAAAATGTCTGCCAGATTGTTTTTGTCGCAAATGACATCTACTTTCAGTTTTGTTTTAAAACTATATTCCCTAAACTGAAAAACTAAGCCTGGTTTACTCAGGAAATCTAGAGAGAAACTTTTGGCTTCTTCATTCCAATGTTTCCCTTTAGCAGGTAAGATACCGTATAAGGCACAAGGATAACTTAGCCGCGGCAAATTCAGAAGTTCCTCAGGAACAACTTTAAGATTGTTTATATCTGAGTAAGGTATGTAAATGGGAAGTCCATAGTCAATCAACACAATAAGTAAAGACTGATCGGAGACTTCAGAAATTTCTACTCTATTCCACTGATCTTCCAATTCACATTTGAACAAACAACTAGCACCAGGAATGATGTGCTCTTGAGACACTGTTTGTAAGTTTTCTGGTAGATCAGAAAGCAACATAAAGACAGATTTCATTGTGTCAAAGAAATCTTCTAACTGAACACAGAAGTCTGATGGATCAGAAACAGCAGTGGCAATGCCAGAATACCGCCTACCATTTTCAAGCCATGCCCAGGTGAATGATCTTATTGTGCGTA
Organism: Mormoops blainvillei; assembly: GCA_004026545.1. Classification (NCBI taxonomy): domain Eukaryota; kingdom Metazoa; phylum Chordata; class Mammalia; order Chiroptera; family Mormoopidae; genus Mormoops; species Mormoops blainvillei. The sequence goes on from PVJD01004888.1 coordinate 54,964, forward strand.
ATGACACAGGAGTCTTAGATACCACACTGAAAATAATTTCTGAAGATCTAAGTTTATTTTCTTCAACGTGAACTGTATTTAAATGTAAATATTCCAAAAGTAGCAGACCATCTACCAAAATTTCTACTTCCCAGGCACAGTCTACACATTTCAGGAAAAGGATGTCTATTTCCAAATGAGCAAATAAATGCACAATGGACTCAAATGGCATGTTCCTAAAATTTTCAAACCAAATCCATTTACAAGGCACAGCTTGTCTTGGAATCTTTCTGATCTCATTTCTAAGCACCCTGATATTACATAAAGGCACTATTTCATACCTACCACAATCTACTAAAAAAACAAGCACTTTCTCATCAACACACCTTTTTTCTACTTTTGATCGATACCACTTCAGAGTATTTTTAGATTTTGCCAAGCATTCTAAGCCTTTTTCAATATTTTCCATTGACGAAAAAGGTTTTCTTATTTCTTCGGCAATCAGTGCTGTTAAACCTGATGATGTCTTTTTATTTTTAGATAACTTCACGTAAAATGCCCCGCTTTTTGAAACATCAAGTATTTCTGCCTTTTCAAGTTGTCCAGGTGTTAAGTGTTCGAAAGGAATAGTAGCCAGCTGTTGCTGGGATGGTTGCAGGGTCACGGAACTTGCATATTCGCTGGACCTTCCCTTCTTCATTTCACTCTCACCACCGGGGCTCACCTTCTGAGAAACAGCTTGCGGCATTTGCAATGCCATTTCCTGTACTTTTGAACATGCTGTCCACTTCAGTAGTTCATTAATGACACATTTTTCATCACAAATTATATTTACTTCCCATTTCTGCTCATGCTTTTTCAAAAATTCACAAGAAACTGTTTTGTCACTTACTCTGGAAGCAAAATAATCTATAGTTTCATGGTCCCATATTTCCCCAGGCTCATTCCACTTTACACCGCTAAGAAAAGAATGGATTCCTAGTTGAGGAATAGTTAAGAATTCTCTCTTAAATTCATAAATTTTAGATATGTTTACTACTTCAGTGTTGCCGTAGTCAATAAATTCCACTTCAAATAAATTTCCTGGTAAAATGTTCTTAATAACCGCTCTGTAAATGGCTCTGTCAGCAAAGTATTCTGCAATTACCAGGTCTCCCACCCTATGTTGAACTGACTTTCTCTCACTTACTATATCTGCTCTTCTTTCATGTAGAGCATCTGCAAGTCTGTTGATTACATTTTCATTCTCAGCAAGATGAATATGGAAACTTGCTGGATTACTGATATTAGAAACATATCCTTGAACTTTGGCATTCAAGTAAATTTTGGGTTGAGGAAGGTCTTTGATCTGTGGTCTTATAAGGCCATATAGGTTCTGTGAGGCTACTTGATATAATTCTTTGATGAAAGACTGTGACACAACCCTTACTGATCTCTCGCCCACATCACCTTCATCAGGACTATGTGAGGATCCAGAGACAATTTTTACACCTTTATTTTTAAGTCCATTGTTCCAAGACTTCTTTACTTTGTTTTTTGACCCAGGTTCAATTTTATAACAAACTGATGGTTTCAAAAGCCTGGCATACATACTTCTGTAATTCGTTAACTGATGTATTTTGCTTTCAGAATACGTTACTAGACTAGTTTCATTTATCATATCATGGTGATAGTTTTCTATTTTGCCTTTCAAAGAAAGAGCAAGTCTCTTATTCTTATTTATTTTATGACCCTTTTCCACACAGTGTCCTGGGTCACAACGTTTTTCTCCATAAGCATGAAGCAACATTTTAATTTTCTGATTTATAGGTTGATACCCATCAAACAATTCTACACCAAACTGGCCATCTGATTCCCTGGACAATATTACTGCCCTTAATGGCTTCCCCAGGAAATTATCTTCAAACCAGCTGTTGATTTCTGCTGGAATGTCTACATCTCTGAGGTCTGACAAAAAGCACCTAACGGCTTGCACAGGTGTATACAGCAACTCTGGAAACTGATCAGAAATAGCTCTTAGCATACTCCCTTCTGCTAATTGCTTATTTCCAAAGTCCACAAAGTGGACCAGAAAGTCAGAAAATGAACCCGACTTTGGCATTGCAAAAGCTCTGTAAGAGAGGCCGTCCTCTGCGTACTTACATATGCACAGTTTCTTTCTACTGGAGTACTTCGGGCAATTTTTGAGGTTATTGATCTCAGTGATTTTTGTTTCTATAATCTCTAGGTCTTTATTATTTCTACTAAGTTGGCAATAAAACTTTTTGGGACTATATATATGGGATATATATATTTCTTCCTCACTTCCAACTTTTATGTTAAAGGAGGAATAACAGTAACTGTAAAGACTGACTGAAGGTGGGAATGGCTTTGATAATGCACTGTACTGGGCAGAGCCATGATTAATAAGAAACTCTTTTGCACTAGTAAGTGGCGATTGTAAATCCACCAAATTACATAAATGATTTGAATGTATAATAATCAAGGCACAGATGACACAAGTCAATAACCCTCTAGACAAAGAAATAAAATTCCTGAAGTCTCTGTATGCTTCTCCTGTCCAACTTAACAATGTACAACTACTGGCTTCAACGAAATGATTAAGTCTACATCTGAAGGCTTGGCCTTCTAAGAAAAGAAAATACGGGTTAATTGCACAAAGATCTCTAATTAAAACTCTTTCCTGATAACCATAATCAACAAATACTACATCAACTTCTTTATTTGATACTTGAGTCAAAACAGCAGCTCTGTACCACTTCCTGTCTTTGGAATACTTAGCAACGCAAGCAACCTGCCCAGTCTGATAGGGGTCAGAGTGAATGCTATAATAAGTCTGGATCTGCTCCATCAGTAACGCTAGGTCTTCTATCTTACACTGCAGCTGGCACGAAAAGTCGTCTGGACCACAGCAGTAAGAACACTTCACTTCAAGGACTGTCCCCGGTTTAAACATATATTCTTTATAAGGCCATGGTGACTCAGGGTCCACAGGCGAGCTGAAAGGGTTTTTCAGCCTTGAGAAATTCACAGTTGGGGACTTTAACGAAGACAAATTACTTTCTTTTAGCTTATTCGAATAATACTTTTCAGGTTTAGATCCTTCAGGAAGGGCAGGTAAGATCTTTTTAATAGTAACTTTGTTTTTAGATTTTAAATTTAACACTGAATATTGATTTACAGGTTTGGGATCACATTCCGGCCCTACCGCCCAGTACTCTGCATACCCGGCTCGTACCATAAGAGAAACAACATCCACATTTTCTGAGGCTTCGATACTCTGAATGTTTACAGTGTACTTGTCATCTTTTTTTGCTATAACTTGAAGCAAAATCACTTTTTTCAAGATAATTTTTTTAAAATAATCAGTTGCTGCTTTCACCCATATATCTTCAACGGGAAATATATGTGCAAGTGAACAGCACATGGCTAAGGCAGGCAACTCACAAAACTCTGGAAGCAAAGTTCTTACATCGAAAAATGGTATGGAATCAGTATTTCCATAATCCAAAAAATAAACATTAATCTTAGAACCATTAATTTCAGTGATGACAGCTCTGTAAAAACATCTGTCCTTGCTATATCTTGCACAACAAAATAATCCAGGTTCCGGATTTCTTGGAATTAGTTCATCGTTTTCATGCAAATCATAAAATTTGTTTATATTTTTCATTATATTTTGAAATTCATTCTGATGTTCATTGATGCGTACCCAGAAATTTGATGGGTTTAATACATATGCCACGGAGGCTACGTAGGCAGAGTCTATTTCCATTTCTACATTTTGAATAGGAAAACCTACTTTCAAAGTATGGTTTTTATTTAAAGAGTCTATCAACCATTCAGTATTTCCAATACAACTCTCAACTGCAAGACTGTTTGCATCAGAAGCACTAGTGTCTCTCAACATGTTAGAGATTTTTAAATCAGACACTGGACAAAGTACTTGTGTGCCTACAGTCTTCAGCAGACACTTAGAAGTAATTGTAGACTCTTGAGTTTGTAATGTTACATAATACAAATGTTCATCCTTATTAAACCAATCAATGTGTGCATATACTGTTTGCCCTAACAAAGCCTGTTTAAATATATTGAGTTGAAATTTTCTTGCATCTATATCTGGACTATGTAAATATGTCAGAAAACATGGAAATGAAAATAATGGTACTGAAATAAAATCTTGTTTGAGTTTTTTTACATGAATTGAGGGTATCGCCTCACTACTGCCATAATCCATAAACCAAATTTTCACTCGATTATTGGGCAAGAGCTGCTGAAGAATGCCTCTATGCCACTGCCCATCTCTCCGTTTGGCAACACAAAGCAGTCCAAAATTATCACACATGGGGCTGCTTTCTTGACTAGTAATGTTGTAATGCAAATTCATGCATACTGTCAAGTCTTCTAACTCTGGAATCCATTTAATTAATTGACAGTAAAATTTACTTGGGCTCAATGCAGATGATACCTTTACACATTCAATGTTACCTATTGACAAAGATGGCTGCAAGTTATCCAAAACATGTTGGAGATCAAGTAAAGTATCATTATTACTTAATGACAATTCAGGTCTCTTATGTTGTAATAAATCAGGCATTTGTTGTGGGAATTCTTTTAACATTTCCACAATAAGACAAAATGAATCCCCATCAATAAGTCTTCCCAATTTTAATTCAAGAACCTGGGATATAATTTTTGGCACTTCAAGAAGAGTCATTTGAAGAGGAAACACAGCTTGCATACAACCTTTCACTTGCAGTCCTACTAATGACTTGAAATAATTCAAAGCCCTAGGAGACCATTTCTCTCCGACTGGTAATATGTTTGCAAAAATACCAAATACTATCCGTGGTGGCAGTTCAAATAACTTGCCGCAGGCGGAAGCCACCTGCACACTGCCAACTCTTAGCTCTTCTCCATGATCTAGGAGGAGCACCGTATAGAGTCCATTTTTCTTTTCCAAAACTCTTCCTCTCTGCCATTCTCCAGATACGCTTTCTTCTACCAAACAAAATTCATTGATGTCCACATTATTTTTTACTTTTGGGACATGCTGTATCTCCCTCTGCAATATGTGGTAGTCAAACTCACATTCGATTTTACTTCTGCCTTGAAATTTCACCAGAATGTCCTTGGGGCAAATTTCTATACGTGATATTGTCAGGTCCAAATCTAAAAGTGTTGATAATGGAGATGAAGGATTCATGTTCTAAAAAGCAAATAATAAGTACTAATTAGCTTCTGGACAGTGAGCTGTAAAAATTAACTGAAATTAGCCTTATATAAATTTGGCATGTAAACAAAAACCTTAAAAATAATTCTATGCCTGTATTTATCAAATTGGACATGTTAATAATAATTATATGCACTGGACAAGATGATTGAGAGATAAAACAAAACGCATCTAACTATTTACTGCCTTCCACATTTTCCTATTGAAATAACGAGAATACAAAAATTGGAGGTGTGTGTGTGTGTATATATATATATATATATATATATATTCACAGTAAAACAAAGAAGAATAACCTCTGTTTTCCAGAAACTAACAAATTTCTACTACATATTAAACAGATGTGGTATAAATAGAAGGAAGCCAACTAAAGCCCACTGGAGACCTCCTTCTGCTCCTGTGAGAAAACTACTCCCTCATGCGGACTTCTTCCAACAACCCGTAACTCCAAGAAGTGAGAGCTAGAAGCAAGGGGGGCGGAGAACCAAGGGCAGGGGACAGTTTGCACTCCCCACTGGGTGTCAGTAATATTTGGACCCTACCAGCATCATTATACAACTCCAGGACTCTTCTCTGATTGAAAAAACAGGTTGAGACTGGAACAGAACTAAGGAAACCCAGGCACCGAAAGATCTTGTGACAGGTTAGGTACATCCAGGCCTTGCCACCAGCACAGCTGGGCATGAAAAGATGGAGGAAAAGAGAGAAGGAGGAGGAGAATTCTTTAGCACAGAGGCAAAGTCCCCTATAGTTCTGCACATTTTCTCTAGATTGTTAGAATTTTAAAAATGGTAAGGTAAATATTCAGAACTACAAATATTCTACAAATTCATGTAAGAACCAACATCTATTATGATAGGATACAGCTCAACTCATATTTGGATCTGAGTTAACAGCTGACAATTATCAATTTCTTTTATGAGGATGAGAAAAACACAGAACCTAAAAAATAAAAATGAGGAAACCACTTAAAAGAAACCAAGGAAATGCTCCCCTCAGGAATAAATGTACTGACGGAAAGAGCAAAGAATTGTTTTTCAAAAGTCTGATTCCTGTTTTCAAAAAGGTCAAAAGAGATTAATGCATCTTATATTGCTAAGTAGTTATTAAGATACCACAACTAAGATTAGGAGGAACTATATACACATAAGAAGTTTAAAACTGCATGGGAGCCCTGGCCAGGTAGCTCAGTTGGTTGGTGCATTGCCCCAACGTGTCAGGGTCGCAGGTTCGATCTCTGGTCAGAACACATACAAGAAGCAACCAATGAATGCATAAATGAGTGGAACAAAAAAATCTCTCTCTCTCTCCCTCTCTCTCTCTCTCTCTCTCTCTCTCTCAGATCAGTAATTAGAAAACATTTAACTGCATGGGAAAAGTTAACACAAATAAAGATATATGGGGTACGAAAAATTTTTTGTGCCCCACCAAAATTCGGGGAAAAAGAAAAAAGGATGAAAGGCGAGCATGGAGGACAGGAATATAAAATCTTATCAAAGCATAAATGTATCAAAGCATAAATCTCGGAGACAAAATAACAACAAGAGGCTAAGGCCTAAAACCCAAGTCCCAGCAGAAATGGGCACTGGAAAGCTAGAGAAAGAGATAAGATTCAGGAACATGAGTTCTGATTATGGCTTTCATTTCATCCTAAATAATTAATTTGGTGTGGCAGTCAGCATGGGCTGGCCTACAGAGGTTCCAGGCTATGCTCACTTGATCCCGGAATCTCTTCAGAATAAAATCAATGGACAACACACTAAAGGTTTTCATTAGGATAAACCACAACACTTCGGAACAAGACAGGCCTTCTTACGCCACCGTTCCTGAAGGCCGCAGGCCTTTACCCAATTTCCGGACTTTAGCCCGTATACAGACCTATATTTCCTTACATGAATGACAGCCAGGTACTCTTAATGAAAGTTCCTTTGCTGGATTATACCAAGAACATTCTTTATGGCAGTCCTCCAAAGGGTCACGTGACCATTTACTGCAGTAAATGGGAAAAGAAAAAAAGTACATAAATCTTTCAGAACCACACTGCTCTTTTTAAGCATAAAAAGCAGATGTAGCCAGAAGAACCCCTCCATTAAGTGAAGGTGGTCTCTACCATGCTAAGCCAAAGAGAGCCCAAAGACCTAAGGAAGTTGCATGATTGGACTATTCAATCTACCAGAAGCCGGCTCCACAGCTCTCTCTTTCCCCCAGATACAAAGAGCCTCATGGGGAGTGGCACAGCCGAAGGGGGAAAACCCTGAGCCTGGTTTGCACGTGCGCTCACCTAATGCCGGTAAGGTCCGGAAAGAGGTTGCCAACACATTGCATCCCAGCCCGGGGGAGAACTTGCCTGAGAAGCAAAAGGAAATATGCACAGTTGATGAGACTACTCAAACATCTACTTTCCCTGTAGAAGAAATTGCTTGAGTTAATCTCTGCACATTAATTGGCAATACCTAACAGTCTCTGCAGGATGGTTAGTAATATTGAAGAAGACCAGAGGATTTACAATATTACAAGGATGTCTGAAGAAGGAATATGGGGAGGAGCCTCTAAAAACTGACACATAAAAAGAGAATGTGTAGGTCCCATGTGACGCTCACCAAAGGGCCTCACTATGAAAAAGCTTCTTATTCAGGTAACAAAATAACCTATTTCATGGATTTCGATCAGTCTCCTTCGCCTGCCTCTCCAGCACTTGCTCAATAAAATCATGATGTTCTCAATGTCATGGGTAGAGTTCCTGCCCTTGTGTACCTGAAGATCAGACTTTAACAATTCGAGAAAATTATATGTTCAAAAATTTTAAAAGGTTTCAGTACATTAGTTTAACTGGTCTTCACATTAATATTTTCATTTTTCAAATTAAAAAAATGAAGATAAAATAGAATCATGACCTAGAGGCTACCAAAAAATAGTAAAATTTTCAAAATCATAGGTAAAAAAATAAAGCTATAACAAATCTGAAATCAGTATAACCTACCACACAAAAGATTTTCTCAGACCAAATATCTTCAATCATCCTTAACTCTACTTTGTTTCATCCTACACACAATCCACCAGGAAATCCTACTGGGTTCATCTTCAGAGCATATAAAAACCTGACACTTTCTTCCTGCTCTGTTCTCTGGTCCTTCCTCTGTAATCAGTAATAACAGATTTCTAACTTTTCTTACTGCTTCTATTCTTAACGTCACCCTACCACCCCCCACCCCTTAACTATTCTTAGCTAGGGGGAAAAAAAATCAGTGCCTCCTAATTTCACTCAGGTTGAAAACTAAAGCCATCACAATGGCTTACGAGGTCCTACCTATAAGATCTAACCACTACCAATGCCACCACGACCACCCCCTCCAATACTCACCCATTTTCTCTTACCTTATTCCTACTATACACATTACACCACAGCTACAGTGCCACATGACTCCTTGAATGTCTTGCCTCTGGGTTTGGGGCTTATTGCTCCCAGAAACAACTTGCTCCCTCACCTCCTTCAAGCTTTTGTCAGAATGCTTCCTTCCAGGTGGAGCATTTCCTGACCGCTCCATTTAAATCTGCAACCTTCCCTTAATTTAGAAGATTCTAGGTATCTCCTTAACCTCTCTTTCTCTAGTACCAAAAAAAAAGAAAAAAAAAGGAGGTGTTTTATCAAACTTTTGTTTCTCAAATATTTGGTCTCAGGACTCTTCATATTCCTAAATATTAAGGATCCTACTATGGGCTGAACTTTTGTGCCCCACCCCAAATTCCTGCGTTGAAATCTACCTCCCAATGTGATGGTAATAGAAAGTGGGGCCTTTGGGAGGTGATTAGGATCAGAAGAGGTCATGAGATGGAGCCTTCGTGATTGTGATTAGTGCCCTTATAAGAGTCAAAAGAGGTCGTTTCTCCCTGTTCTCCGCCGTACGAGGATACGAGAAGCACACAGGCATCTATAAGCCTGGAAGCGGCCTCTCAGCAGACACAACATCTGCTGTCATGTTGACCTTAGATTTCTCAGACTGCGGAACTGTGGGAAATAAATTTCCATTGTTTATAGGTCATCCAGTTTAAGGTATTTTGCTATAGCAGCCCAAGCTAAGACAGACAGGCCTCAAAAAGTCTTTGTTTATGTGGCTTCTAACCTGTCAATATTTATATATTCTAACATGTCAATATTTGAAATAAAAACAAACTTCTAAAGTATTTATTAATTTTAAAACTAAGTCCATTAAAGGTTAAATATTTTATTAAATGAATTAAATTTTTCCAAACAAAAAACAATTAGTGAAAAGAATGACAGGGTTTACAATTTTTGCAAATCTCAGTATCTGCTTAACAGAAAACTGCTGGATTCTCATTGCTGCTTCTGCATTAAATGTGCTGCAATAGGTTGTTTTGGGTAAAGTATGTGAATAAAATCTGACCACACACAGATATATAATTTGAGAAAGGAAGAGTATTTTAATAGCTTTTTCATATAACTGAGAATATTATTATTTGATATTCACAGAAACTCAATGAGTAGTCATTTCTTATAAGTTATTTAAAAGTGGAATATTAAATCATATAAATGAACTCTTGGTACTCCGTTAGCTAAAAATCCCTTGGTCTACCTTGCATGTTAACAGAATTTGCAAAGTGAATGATTTTAATGATATTATATTGATTTTTTTTAAATATTGATTCAGAGTTATGCATACCTTCCGTATATTGACATATTGCATCACCAGCATCTCAGATATAATTAGTATCACCACCAACATCAGAAGGCTCAGGTACTGGGCGAGCCCTCAAGCTTGCAGTTACAGGCACAAGCTTCCCAACCCCTCAACGTTGCCTTTCAGGCTTAAATTTTATCATTGATAAACACTGTCAGTTGTTTTCTTTAACGTGTCAAGCTTGCTACACTCATTTTCAAAAAAAAAAAAAAAAAGTCTGCAAAATACCCAAATCTGAATACCCATAGTCTGTTACTGAAGTAAAAAGAGAACCATACAACAGCTGTGTGCTACACAATGGAAACAGTTCAGCAATGAAAAGAAACAGAGTCCTGATACCACAACACAGATGAATCTCCGAATAATAATTCTGAGTGAGAGAAAGCTGAAAGAAAATATATATCACATTCCATTGATGGTGGAAAAATGAATGGAGTAAGTGTCATTAAGAGAGTCACTTAAGAGTCAGGAGGCTATTAAGGAAATGGGGCTTCTACACACTTAGTGCCTCAGCTCTGAGAGCTGCTGTTAAATTGCTTAACCTGTTGCTAAGCAAGGCTGAGCCATGAACATCCTGGAACCACTACTGCAGGAACACTGAGACTTCACCTCCTCCCTCCTTGGTTTCACCTCCCTTATTTGCATACTAGAACTAACCAATCCCTGTTACATAGCCAGCAATCCTTCATTTGCATGAAGGAATTGCATTTTCCAGTTTTTTGCCCTTTAGAAACCCCTGCCTTTGTTTCCTCCACACTGCAGTTCGAATTGCTACTGATTCTGTGTTTCCTAGGTTGCAACTCTTTTTGCTCAAATAAATGCCTTTGTTCTTTACTATCGCTTGAACCCCTTCTTTGGTTAACACCATGCATACAAAATCCTAGAAAATATTAACTAATCAGTAGTTACAGAAAGCAGATCAGTGTTGTGGGGGTGGAGGCCAGAAGAAACTTTTAGGGGTGATGGAGATGTTTATCTTGATTGCAGTGCTTTCATGGGTGTAGATACGTGTGAAAAGTCACCAAATTCTACACTTAATGTGCAGATTGTTGCACTTCAATTGTATTCTACGTAAAGCCGTAAAACACACATGCACATACACGACACGACCCAAATGTATATTAACAGTGGAAGAATAGAATACGTTACAGAGCGCTTGTATTCTTTTCGTTACTAATAAAAAGCAGTGAGCTGAATCCATCACCACCCAGTTGGTCTGGGGAGGGCTGGTGTAACGCATCTGGAACGCTAGAAGGTGACCCTGCGGGGGTGCGTGGGGCCAACAGATGCACCGATGAAGGGTCAGTTACAAGACAGTATTGGGAAAACAGACGCGGGATTATTAACTGGACCTTCTTTTTAGCTGACATTGCTGCGATGGTCTTCTACTTCTTTTTTTTAAATTCCAAGAGGTAAAAAGTTATTTCCGAACGCGTACTAAAGTATTACAACAATGAAGTGGCCCAGCAAAAATAAAGTCCTTCGGAAGGGTGCTGCCAACCCCTGACTTTATGCCTTTGGCTCTCCACGCACCGAAACAGGTCCGCCACAGGGTCACCATCCCCGAGCTCATGCGGGGCGTAGCCGCACTGAGCCCCGTTCCCACCACCCACCCGGGCCGAGCAGCAGAGGCCGTTAGGAGGCAGGGAGGCTGGCGGGAGCCAAGGGCATCCCGCCGCAGGGGCTGGGGGCGGGGCCACTCTTCCACGGCCAAAGCCACAGGGCTCAAGGGACCACAAGCAGGAGGGAGGGACGCCACACCATCGGAAACGATAACACCTACACCCTAAACAGGAAGCGCTTGGACTTACGTTGAGTCCCTTGTGTGGGTCAGCCTGGTCCTCCCAAAGCTCTAAGAAGGCACCAGGGCCCAAGATGGCAGCAAACTTGAGGTCCTGTCTTGCCCCTTGTAGGCCCCCAGGGCGCATGCGCAGAGTGTAAGCTCGCAGCTGGTGACAGTTCCTCCCGCCCCACCCGCCAACTCCCTGACCGACATCAAGCCCCGGAGGGTGAGGTGGGGCCCAGGAAAGGCTGTGTCCAATCTGAGCTGCAAGCTCCAGGTGGGCGGCCTCACAGCCTTGTCTCTCAGGCATAGGCCAAAGCCTGGACTGGAACCTTATTGGGGTGGGGCTGGGAAGATGGGCAGGGCTGGGGTGGTGTAGAGGGTGTAGCTTGTATGTGGATGTGGCACATCATGGTGGAGTCACCCCATTGTCTCACTGCGCAAAGGTTGCAGAGCACGGACTGTGGCTCCCCAAGATAGAACCCCAGGAGGCCCCCGTGAATTTACAGATTAGTGAAAGTAATGGCCATTTAGTGAACACCTGTTCATCAGGTTTTTATGAATGTTATTGCATTGAATTCTCTTTCTCTATTTTGAAGAAACTTGAATGGGATCTAGGCGTTAGATAGTAGTAATTTATCATGCTAATTTCCCGACCCCAGCGGGGGCGTTGGGGTTTTACAGGAAAAAGCCTTTGCTTGTAGAAAATACACACCAAAGTACTGGGGATGATTCAGCATGTCATCAGCAATTTACTCTCTAGTTTACTGAGGGTCGGGGAGAGGTCATGTTCTCTCTACTCTTCCCATACCTTCCCTGTAAATTTGAGATTTCGAAAGATAAAGAAAAAAGTTAATTTATATGATCTCATTTGTATGTGGAATCTAATTAATGCAATAAACATGAACAAAATAGAAACAAAGGCTTGGACATACGGAACAGACTGGCGGCTGTCAGAGGGGTAGGGGAACTGGATGAGAGAAGGTGAAGGGATTAGCCGAAGAACATACCATATATGTATGACCCATAGACGCAGACAACAGTGCAGTGATGGCCACAGGGAGGGGGAGGGGGGATGGGCGGAAGCTGGCGAATGGAGGCATCTGTAATAGTGTCAATAATAAAAATAAAGAAAAAAATTGCACTAGTCCTCATAAAATGAGCTGTGCTGCTCTCACTATTTTTCTGTATTCTGTAGCAATTTATATTACACAGTAATTACAGTTCCTTGAAAGAATAGGAACTCAGCTATAAAGTCATCTAGGCATGAGTATTTTGGAGAAGACAAAATCTTGACTCCTAAATAAATTCTTCCATGTGTCCAGGTCTAGCTAGGTTTTCTATTCCTTGCATGAATTTTTTCATTTCATTTTTCTATCATTTTATCTATTTCCCCTAGGTTTTTAAATGTACTGATGTACCATTTTACTAATACAAGCATATTATTTTTAAATTTGTGTGTGACCATGTCTTCTTACTTTGTATTTTTTTATGTCTTCTCACTTTTTTTCTTGACAAATCTTGCTAACCTTCTCTGTTGATTTTTCCTGTTCTAATTGTTTTTTATTTCATGTTTCTTTATCTGTATTCTTCCTTTTTGAACATTTCTTTGAGTTAGTTCTATTACAGTACTTATTTTCAACTTCTTCTGTTGAGTATTTACTGTCTGTATTTTTTAACCTCTTTCTGTAAGTACTGCTTTAGTTGTATCCCTTACGTTTTTATGGCATAATATCATTATTTTCAGTTTTAAGTTTCTCTAATTCCTATAGATTTTTGTAGTCATGGCTCAAAGATAACTTTTTAATTCTTAGATATGTGGAAGTATATTGTTAGCTTTCTAATATTCACTTAGAGCTTACTTTCATTAGTATATTGTGGTCTGAAAACATGGTCTGTCCCATACCAGTTCCTTAGAATTTCTTAAGACTCCTTCATGGCTTAGTATCTGGCCATTTTTAAAAATATATACCCATTAGATCAAATTGTTAGTTGTGTTCGAGTGTTCTGTATGCTTACTGATGTTTTTGTCAGCTGTATCAGTTACAGAAAGTGATTTTTGTCAGCTTCTTCTAAGTCTGCCAGATTTTTTCCTTATACATTCTAAACATAATTTATAAAGTACATGAAGGTTTCAAATTTCTTCCTGATGAATTTACCATTTTATCGATTTATAATAACCTGCTTCATATCCAGAAAAATTTTGCCTTCAAGTCTTATTTTGCCTGGTATTGATTTAACCATGACAACTTTCATGTAGTTGGTATTTGCCTTGGTTTATCATTTTCTCTCATTTCACCTACTAATCTTCTGTGTCCTCATATTTAGATCGAAGAATCCAGTGAAGTCCTCAATTTATCTATCAGTCATTGGAGATATGAGAGCATTAAGTGTATGAGAACGAAAAAAAAAAAATTAAGTACCGCTGAACTACCAACTTATATTTTCTCATAGCAACTTATGAGAAAAAGTTGCTTACTTATTATAATGTATAAACATGTATGTCTTTGTGTGTCTATTGGATCTGCTTCTCCTACAGAATCAAAATGACACTAAGCATCTTTCTTTTCCTCAATGAATCTTAAATGAAAGATTGAAGGAAGAGATGCTGGTGGTATTTGCAGCCCTGGGAGTAGATGAGATTACTGGGACCCCGTGAGGAGAGCAGAGGCTGGAACTCTGGAGAAAAGAACAACTCTTTTAGAGCAACAACTGTGGCATTTGTCTCTGCAACTTTTCCCTCCTTTTTCCTTTCCTTCTTTGTCCCTAAAAGGGAACACAGTGTTTTGCACACAGGAAGAATACAAAAGTAAAAATAACCCTGCTTCACCCAACCAACCTTAAGATCCAGAGTATATAATTACCGTTAAGGGTGTTCTTTTCAGTGCAACAATTACCCTAGAAGGCTGACACGGGGGCAGGTCTCTTAGTCTCTTGGTGCCTATTCCCCATCCTATAGGAGAAACATATCATTCAATAAACATATAAAAAAAACAGCGGTTTCCACTGTTCCTTCAAGGAAGCGGCATGTGATCCCTCCTCAGAATCCTCCATTTTAACATTAATGTTCTTGAGTTCTTGTTCAGTTTAATAAATCATTTCTGATTGTATAATGTATGTCACGCCAGGTGCTATATTTACAGGTAGGGATATTTTTCCTCTAGTTGCCATACCCTCCAAAATCCTGACATAAGATCCACTGTTTTCTACGTTTCTGACACCCACTGCCTAGAACTTTAGCCCTAAATAAATTAACATTTATGACTCGTTCAGATTGTTTTCAATTTGACTGTTTTCTGTCCTGTCAGGTTTTTAGGTGCCACGAGGAGGCAGCACAAACTTAGTGATGCCCTCACTCTACACGCCTCAGTATTTACAGTCACTCTGTCACTCCCTAAGGGAAGATGTCTTTGTTACTTAGATGCAATTAAACCTCACCATTTCTTTTTCAAATAATAGTGTTAGTGAGGAAGTAGGGGATAAGAACTGCCACGTACTTGTGGCAGAAGTGTTCACCAGGGCAATTTGAAAACTGCGTGTCTGAAGCCCCAAAATTGTTTTTTATCCTTTCCCCTGGCATTCCACTTGCCCTCAACCCCTCGCCCATCCCCAGCAATTTCTCTCAAGGAAATTATTGTGGCTGTCAGCCAAGATCTTTCTACAGGGCTAGGCAGTACAGCACTTTTTATAATAACATAAACTAGAAATAATGTAAATGTCCAACAATAAGGGATTCAGATTCTATCATGGATAGCTATGTGGCTCTTAAAAATGATATTATTGAAATGAAGGATTGCGTTAAGTACAAAACAGTCATTGCTAAGGGTCACATCACTGACGATAAAGCAAAAGAGCTGCTAATCTTAGCACCATCTAAAAATGTCAAGGTGGATAAAATGTAAAATGTATTTAAAGTATGGCTATCAGTAGCCAAAGAGTTACACGTAAGCATCTGGCAAGTAGGTGAAAAAATAAGATTTTTAGTAATATGGATACATATCAACTTTGGCAACATAGCAATTATCTTAAATGCTTAAATCTTTAAGCATTTTTACCCACTATTATCAAGGATTGAGTAGTTCCATATAACTAACTTTCTAGATTTCTGAACTTTATTTCTTTAAGAACCAAATCTTTATTTTAAGGAGTTTTAGATAGAATTTCTATTAAATGTATGATATTTTCATGCATTTCCTGCCTTCCTAAATGGTTGAACTTTCACTGGAAAATTCAAGTTTTCATTGTGGATTTCCATCACGGTACAGTGGAGGCCAAGGAGGGGACTGAACCCCATTTACCTTACTAAACGGACCCAGCAAGGCAAAATGTTAGCTAGAGTTCTCGCGTCTGCTTTTTATTGTTTTTCTATTGTAACAATAGAAGATGCCATGTCTGCGTCTAGCTGCCCTCTCTACGTTCAGGAAACACTATTCCGTGAGTCTCTGAAGCCCTTACATGTCTTACTGGTTAAGCCAAGAATGCGAGGCCCTGACCACTCTTTATCTGGGACATTTCTCAAGGTTACTCACAGCAAACAGAGCCTTGAGAGTCGCAGGAACCTCTGCTCCCTGACCAAGGCTGTAAAGAGGGAGATTTCCCAGACGCCACATTCCTCTCCTGTATCGCGACCCGCTATGTCTGCCGTACGGCCAGGACCTCCTGCGTCGTCCTGGGAGACTGGAGCTCGGGGAACCAATGCTAACATGCCGACACTCAAGCTACCGTTTTTGCTGTGAGCAGTAGTTTTTGAGCCTGACTCGGGGAGTCTTAGGCCTTCTGTAAGCACCCATGACACTGTGATGAGCTTACTTGTCAGCTTATAGCTGGGTGCAATCTCAGATCCCCTCAAGGTTCCTGAAATCTACTTCCCATTTTATTCCATTTATACTTTTAGCAAACATGTATTAATTATGTATGTACCTGGAAATATGTAAGGTCCTGGGGAATAGAAGGTTAACAGTCACTGGAAGCTCTCTTAAAAATCTCTGCCAGGGTAAGGAATGCAGACACCCAAACAGATCTTTGTAACAAAATATAATTAATATTAAAGGCATGCCTAGGTTTTCCGCACACTCAGGACAGGTAATAGTCCATCATCAAACCAATCAGAGTGAGAAGCTTTCCTAATACATGAAACATCAAATAGGATCTTCAGAAAGGTATTTCTTCAGTGGTGGGAATTAATTTACCCAAGACTAAAGGTTGCTCTGGACTCACTAAGGAAAGCTTTAAAACAAACCTTGAAAATATCTAATTCATGTCAAGTAAATTAACTGTAAAATAATGCCCAAAAATATTTAAAGAAATATAACAAAATCCAGCACCCATCAGTGACAAGAACCCAATGAAAAATCAGTTGTGCAAGTAGGCAAAATAATAATAATAATACAATCCATAACCAGAGAGAGAAAACATCAATCAATTAAAAAAGCTCAGAAATGACAGATGATATAATTATCAGACAAGGATATTAGAACAGCTATTCAGAATCAACTCCACAGTTTAAGAAAATATACACTGTAAATATGAGGAAAGAAATAGAAGATATAAATGAGATTCAGACTGAATTTCTAAAGATAAAAAAATACAATATGCACATCTGAAAACATGTCCACACAAAAACCCGTACCTGATGTTTATAGCAGCTTTATTCTAATTGCCAAAAAGTGGAAGCAGCCAAGATTTCCTGCAGTAGGTGAATGTGTAAATAAACTGTGGTATATCCAGACAATGGAATATTATTCAGCGATTACATGAAATAAGCTGTCAAGTCATGAAAAAACATGGAAGGAACTTAAATGCATATTACTAAGTGAAAGAAGCCACATGAAAAGAATACATACTATATGATTCCAACTATAGGACATTCTGGACAAGACAAAATTATGAAAACAGTAAAAAGATCAAGGGTGTAGACACACAGGTCCCTGGAACAGGATAGTGTCTTTGACAATGGAATACTCTTCAGTGCTAAAAAGAAACAAACTACTGGTACATGTAACCACAGGGATGTATGTCGGCAGCACTATCCTAGCTGAAACTGAGCATATACGAAATACCATCTATGGTTTATCTACATTTGTATGAAATTTTAGAAAAAGCAGAGCTAAAACAACAGAACTTAATATGGAGAGTAACGGCCAGGACTCACAGATAGGAGGGACGGAACTGACCGCAAAATGGCATAAGGGCGCTTGTTGGACCAATGGAAATATTTTATATTCTGATTGTGTTGGTGGTTATATCATTGTATCCATGTGTCAATATTCATTGGATTATATAATTATAATCAGTGAATTTTATTATATGTGAATTATACCTCAATGAAGCTGACAAAAATAAAAATGGAACCTTTTAAACATTCAAAAACTGTGAAGAACAAGATTAATGAAAGAAAAAAAACATGTCCGTACTTCTGAAAAACTAATGTTTCAGAGACCTCTTATAGGACTGACCAAGAAAAGAGCACGAAAGGCACATAAAAAATATTATTGGGAAAAGAGGTCTGAACTACAGATGAGGCTGGACGAACAGACTCCTGCCCAGCAGTGAAAACGAAGGGACTGAACTTACGTACACTCAGAGCTCTGAACGGCTCTTCTGCGATACAGTTCACATGTCACACAATTCACCAAAGCATGTAATTCAGTGGTTTCTAGTGTATTCATGGAATTGGGTAGCCATCACCAACTTCTAATTTTAGAACATTTTTATCATATCAAAAGGAAACTTCAGACCCAGGAGCCATCGCAACACAATGTCCTGATTTCACCCTGTCCGAGGTCAACACCCATCTACTTCCTGCCTCTCTAGACTTGCCTAGCACAGACATTTCATATACAAAGGATCACATAATACATGCTCTTTGCGACTGCCACCTTTCCTTCAGCTTAACAGTCTTAAGGTTCACCCTGTCGACACATATAGGGTGTAGCCCCTATGGCTCCTTGGCTGCAAATTTGTACAGCACGTTCCTGAATACTTTAGGCAGTGATAACAAAATGGCATTTGTGTATCTAAATATAGCTAAACACAGAAAACTTACAGTAAAAATACAGTATAAAAGATAAAAGACGGTAAACCTGTATGGAGCACTTGCCAAAAATGGAGCCTGTGGGGCTGGGAGTGGCTCTGGGCGAGGCAGGGAGGGAGTGGTGAGGGAACACGAAGACCTAGGACACCACTGACCACTCCTGGAGACTTTATAAGCACTGTCCCCGCTTCCTTCCGATAGGGTCAGAACTAGAATACCAAAGCTGTCCGTGCTGCTCCGTGAACGGGGCGTTGGCCGGACTGACTGGAGAAACTGGGCAGGTAAGGCATCGATCGCCGTCACGGTGACGGTCGCAGGGAGTGCAAGTCGGTCTGAGGGTCAGTAGGAATAAGAAACCAAGACGGAGTGCTAAAGGAGCATGGGGGTCACCGTGGCAATGTGGCTTGGGCTATTAACGTGTTGGAGCGGTGGACAGATTAAGGAAGCTTTTTGGTACTCACTTTTTAAAAAAAAAGAAAAAGAAAATGATGGTGTTTAACATGGAGAAGGTATAGAATGGAAGACTCAATATTTTGACTTTGGAACTTTGTTTTTGATTCCTTTGATCCAATCTGGCATTTCTGGAAATAAGACTTATCGATGTTTTACCTCATTACAACCTGGAAATATTTCCCACGGGCAAGTACAGGCTGGCTCCGCGCTACCACAGAAAGCTTTTACTAAAGTGGCAGTGGCACCTAATATTCATTAAGGTAGTTCCTGTGGACCTGTTTCTTCATACAAGGTCTTAGGCTCTCCAGAAAGACTGTACAGCAATGTTCTTCAAAGACCATCATGCTAGATCTGGAGGGCTGAAGCACCCCTGCATGCGTAGCACTGGGAGGCCAGGCTCCTCCTCTGTGCTAGAACAGGTCACAGGCTGACTGATTGGAGTGTAATCTGTGCACTAAATATTGAGGTGTGGTGAGTGAGGGGGGATCTATAGCCCCACAGATACTTCTCCCATCAGAGAAAAAAGAATTCCACCTGAACCACAAACCCTTCCATTTCTTACAGGAAATTCAGCTCCATTATAATCTTAGGGGACCACCATCCCATGTGTAGTCCACCACTAACCAAGCATCCTTACGTGGCGGCAGCTGTCTCCACAACTTAGCCCTGCAGAAATGTCCGTTGTGTCAAGGCTGGGAGCCTGTTCTCAAGCAATGACGTCCAAATCTGGCTGGCTTTTTATGAAAAACATCAAAAGAATCACCTGTCCAGCCCTGGCTAGTGTGGCTCAGTTGGTTGGAGCATCACCTCATACACCAAAAGGTTGTGGGTTCGTTTCCTGGTCAGGGCACACACCGGGGTTGCAGATTCGATCCCCAGTCCAGGTACATATGATCCCCGGTCTGAATGCTTATGGGAGGCAACCTTCCCCTCGCACATCGATGCCCTTGGGTGAGGATTAAAAAACTAAAAAAATAAAGAATCACCTGTCCACTTTTTTTAAAAACTCGATGTGCCCGAGCCCCACTTCTGAGATCCTCAGTAAGAAAGTATGAAGAGAGTCCAGGGCTCTGTGTGGTTCAGGGGCTTTCCGAGTGACTTTTATGGTGGGCCAGATTTAAAACCTGTTGAAGTGGACTGACTTTCAGCCTCTAATTCAGAAGAGAATCAGCTGGTAAACATTAGCAGTTCTCCCAGAATAGATTAATGGCCCCAAGGCCGCTGCCTCTTCTGTTTGTTTTCCCCAATTACCTATTTCACAATTAATGGGGTCATTAAGCACTTAAGACGTGCATTAATTTCCATCCTCTCTCTGTTTTTTACTTCTTTCATTCTGCATCAATCCAGTTTGCAAATGATTATAACTTGTTAAGTATTACACGTATTATACATTTTCTGTTTGCAAACAGAACAAATGACCTGGAAAATGTTTGGCAGCTGTCTTTGTTCACCGGTGTTTAATGGGACTAACTGAGCAAACAGGTGCACCAGCCCTGTAAGCGGTGTGGCTTGTCATATTATCAGCTCTTCTTCACTCCCAGGTAATTTAATGCATGGAGGTGGAATTCATTTTAAGTGGCTTGAAGTTTCATACTTTAAGGTCAGTATAATTCTGCTGAATTTAGAAAAGTGTACAAATAAATTAATTTTATCTTTAAGACATTTTCCTCTCCACTTTTCATCACTCTAATAAATTTCAAAAACAAAATAGTCCTTGCTCTTAAGAAACTTAAAAATAGTGATATTATTTGCCAATGATGCATCTGACAAGGGTTTGATCTCCAAAAAATATAAAGAACTCACACGACCCCACTCTAGGAAGACAAACAACCCAATTAAGAAATGGGTAAAGGACCTGAACAGACACTTCTCCAAGGAGGACATATACAGGGCCCAGAGACATAGGAAAGGATGCTCGGCATCGCTAGCCATCAGAGAGGTGCAAATTAAAACCACAATGAGATACTACTTCACACCAGTCAGAATGGCCACCATAAACAAATCAACAAACAACAAGTGCTGGCGAGGATGTGGAGAAAAGGGAACTCTCGTGCACTGTTGTTAGGAATGCAGACTGGCACAGCCACTGTGGAGAACGGTATGGAATTACCTCAGAAAACTAAAAATGGAACTGCGTTTTGACCCAGCACTTCCACTGCTGGGATTATAACCTAAAAATCCAGAAACACCAATTCAAAGGAACCTATGCACCCCAATGTTCATAGCAGCACAATTTACAATAACCAAGTGGTGGAAGTAACCTGAGTGCCCATCAGTCAATGAGTGGATCAAAAAATGAGTGGTACATTTACACAATGGAATACTATGCTGCAGAAAGAAAGAGCGAGCTTCTACCATTTGTGACAGCATGGATGGAACTGGAGAGCGTTACGCTAAGTGTAACAAGCCAGGAGGTAAAAGAAAAACGCCATATGATTTCACCTATAGAGACTAATCGACAAAGCAAACAAGCAAGTTAAATGTAACCGGGGACACTGAAGTGGGAAACAAACTGACATTGAACAGAGGAGGTGGGGAAGGGAGGGGGAAACGGGAAGGGTGGTCAAGGAACATATATGGGGGACTCACGGACAAAGTCAAGGGGGGTGGGGTTCAGTGTCAGGGGAGGGTGGAGTGGTGGGGGGAACATGGACAAAACTGTACTTGAACAACAATAACTTTTTTTTAAATAGTGAAATGTAGCAATGAAAATAAGACGTAAGCATGAGGAACTACCAAAAAAATCTTATATATTCTCAGAGGATACACACTGGACAGGAGGCAGCCACAGCTACAGCTTCACCTTCACCTGTGCCTGCCTCATGCTAGATGCACCATATTAGGGGCTGGAGATGATTAGCCACAATCCCTCTACTCATGGAATTTCATTTCCTGGGGACTAGTCAGTCAGTTAACAATTATTTATTGTGTGCATATGTGTGCCAAGCATACAAACAGGCAATAATGATTCAGAGTGATCAGTGTTAAGATCGGGAAGGGCACAATCCAATTAATTACTGACTGGAGTTTTATCACACGGAATCCTCCTCCCTAAGCACAGATATTTCTCTGACGTCATTTACGAGGGCCAGGATTACAGGGCACTAACTTGCCCTTAGCAATAATTTAATCCTGGCATTGAATTCAGCCGCAGCTACTTAGTAATATGTTGTCACCATCTAGTTGATCACTGGTGGTTAAGCCCCATCAGTAAAGAATTGCGGCGAAAACCACTGACATAATCCTTGGTTCGGTAGTACTTCTGGGGAAGCTTCCTGATAAACCAGGTGTTGACTCTCATCTTTAAATCTAGCGGCTCTGGCAATTGTGAGATTATTCAGGAATGTGTCCACTTTACAGGGTGGGGCCAAGTAAGTTGACAGTTTTTTGTATGGGAAATAATACCACCATTAATAAAAGATAATACAAGAATAAACCTACTCTGCCCCACCCTACCACATTAATAGACTAACAAGAAAATCTGCAGGATGGTATCAATTGGCGCCTAATATTTATTTTCAAACTGGAAGTGGCTTTGGATAATGTTATTATATTTCAAAAGAGTCTCTCCATTGGCTAACACCACCCACATTTTCAAGATAGTTGAAGTGACCCTGCATATTGTGTCCCACCTCAGGCTGAAAATCCCTGAGTCCCTGCCCATCAACACATCATCCCGCCGTCAGAGACCCCCTGCAGGACACTGAGTAAGAGCACACAGCCAGGTAGGTGCTGTTTTTACAACCCCAGCCTGCAATGGGAAGGGCCCCTCCTTGTCATTCCTGAGCCCCTCAGGCCTCTCCAGAGGACTAACGGACACATGAACATTGTCCATGAGAAAAAATAACAGGAAATAGGATCCCTACATCCAGTCGAATTTTGTCACGGGTCAGGCTGGTCAGACCCTGCTCTGGATGAAAGTGCTAAGCCACAGACCATAAACTACTTTGGTCATGCAATTGGAAGATGTTCACTTTTAGGCCCTCGAGCTAAGTAGCCCCCAGCTGGAGCCCATTCTTCTATTTTTGAGCTCATTCAACTCAGATAACTTTAGAGAAAATGAATATGTCTGTAGGTTTTTAGTTATAAAGCGAGACTTGACACTGAAAATAACTGTCAGGTTATGCTGCTTAAGCATGAGAATCCCTGAAGCACACAGAAGACGGGGAAGAATGCTCCTTGCAAGGAACAAGGAGGTAAAATTTTGTGTAATGTGAGCCCCACCCCAAAATTATCCAAAGCAATTATGCTTTTATCATCCAGAAGAAACAATGTCGCATGAAGTTAAATAGCTTGTTCTAGGCAGTTAGACGGAGATCTGTTAAGAATTCTGTACAGACAAGTAAAGGCTCAGTGTGTAAGACAGAAAAGAATTGGCTCTTTAAAGGAAAAATGTGTAGGGAGGAATATTAATTCAGTAGCTTGTGCAGGAGACAAGGCATAGGACCGTAAGTTAACAGTGACATCAGTCTGGGTTTGAGCACTGACACATTTCTGACCTTTCTTCCATTCCCTGAGGATGCAGATGAATAAATACATAAAAAGCTTTTGTGAGAAAAGCTAAGTCCTTTGGAACGGTTCTGGGAAGAATCTAATTTATTTGGAGGACATGTCACCTTCAAGACAAGATGTATCCACGGAACTCTGGATTCCGTATAACTAGACACAGCGGCAGCCTTGGCTGGCCCTCGCCATCTGGCTGCGGGAGGTGTCCCTCTTCTGTGTTCGGACAGCACCCTGGGCGTAACACTCAACACAACACTTCAATGATTTTTTTTAAGATTTTTATTTTCTATGTGCTTTCCCCATTAGACATTGAACTTCTCAAGAACCCAGGCATTGTTAGCGTTTGTGTGGCTTTCAGTTTTCAAGGGACTTTTATCAGAGACTCTAAGGCAGACATACTTTCCCATCCCTGGTGGGTGGTGTTTCATTTTCAGGTGTTCCATAGGCCAGTTGGCTCCTTTCCCAATTAGGTAATTCAGAGGTTAGCCCCGTAGCTGAACTCTGCAGCAAGACCTCATGGTAGGTCGGATTGTAATATAACACAGTGCTCCCCTGGGATTGGGGCTGGACTCCAAACGAATGCCCCATACACAATTGCTCACTGGGGTGGGTTCAGTGCCACTGCGCCGGCTTCGATCCAGATGTTTGTCAGATGCCACTGTCAGTCGGGCCCCAGGTGAGCTTTAACTGTTGTGTCAGACATGCTTACGTGAGATGCTAAGGAAACAAATTACTAGAGAGTGCTTTAGGGCCTGAGAGAATTCAAGCTCCATGCCTGTTGCCTGTCTTCGTGGGAAGAGCGGGGCATGGGGGACAGGGTAACACCGCTACTGAAGATTCTGATTTATGTCCCAGATGACGTACTCAGATCCTAGATATGGAATCAGGAATTTTATTATGTTCCCTGCAGGCTCTAGACTATCACACCTCATCCTAAAGCCTGCCCCCCATTTTTTTTTAAACCTCATTCTCTTTTTCTGAGTAGAACTTTTCAATTGCACATTATAGTGGATTCTCTGGATAAGAAAAGTGTCTTCACCAAATCTTTGGATTATGATCTGTCCATTGACACCACTTAGGTAAAAGTTACAACAGATTCCGTTTCTTTTTCCAGAAAGGCCTGTGTCAGTGCAGACACTGTATCAGTTTGAAAACAGACAGAGCAATAAAGCCCATGGCGGCCCCGGGAAGCTCCGCCCTGTCGGAGCCGGTCATTACCTCCAGAGCAATGGGAAGACCTTCCTGAGGCTCCTCCTACCTGTGCTGCCAAGGCCCCTGGGATTAGAAGCCAGCAGACAGAAATGCACTGTTCTTTATTTTGGGAACATACGGAGATGGGACTTTGGAGTGAAGAAATCATATTTCTTGAAACCTTTGCCCAGAGTTATAAATCTAGGTGCCGCGTGGCAGGGGCGTCTCCGACTCTAGAACAAAGAACAAAGAGCATATTAGTGAGTCACACAGAGGAAAACACCGCAGATGCAGAAACCATGGGAGGGTTAACCATGTCCCCCCATTCCCTCCCCTCCAGGAGGACCACCTGCCTTCCCTTCAGCTCCTCAAGTAGAGATTTCTTGGAGGATTTTGGCTCCAAGTCTGGGATTTTTATACAATAAAACTAATACCAAAACCATCCCTCAGATGCATCCCTAGAGATGCATTTTTAATGATGATGAGTTTAGGTCCTTCATGGAGTCATAAACTTCAATGTGGCCAACAACCTGGAAATCCGAGATCCACTTCACAGTAGAGGTGAGGGAGTGACCTGTGGTCTGATGTCACAAAGCCCCTCAGAGGCCCACCAATGCCCGCCATACCTGGCAGCTTCCTTAAAATGTGTATCTGATTCATAAATATAATACATTTTCACTGAAGAAAAAATTTCAAATTACGTGCAACTATTAAAAAGGGAAAAACACTGTCATAATCCCACCACAATGCACTGTGTTCGCCATGCTCTTTGGGGATCAAAAATAAAACTAACATATTAAATCTTACCGACGAAAAAGGGGAAGTGTGGATTTCTTCTTTTGATGTTCAAATCTCAAATTTTTGCCACTTACGACATAAAACATCAAAGCACACTTGGACAGGGACCTTATTTGAGAGAGTAGGTCACAATGGGGTATGAAAAATTGCAAAACCAGCCAGTTCCCCAGAAGTGCAAACAGAGGGACGCTGTGAAGAGCCTGGCAGGGCCGAGCGAACCCTGCACGCCTAATTGGCCAAATCTTGCTGCTGCCACTTGCAGGCTACACCCCAGAATCCACGGAGGGATCCCAGAGCTGTGTGATATTACCCTTGAGTTCTTGTTACACACACTAAACTTCAGGCACTTCAGTTTCAGAAGCAGCAACCTAGAGTGAGTGAGAACAGAGCGACTGTGGTTTGCAGGTCTATGTTGGTCTTGCACGGATGAGGGGGCCAGTAGAAGCCCCCAGCTGCCCTGCAGCGGGAAAGAGGCAGGTCTTTGGGGGGTGGTTTTCAACATTATGTGACGTTAACCAGGCTTAGAAGGGAGTTCAGGGGAGAATGAGGATCAGCCAAATGCTAAGCTACGTTCTGCCAGCCTTAACTCTATGTATTTATTGAAATAATTCCTGGTTTGGCATGATCTTAAGTCATTCTGTAAACTCTGCAGACCATACCAGCTATCTGAAGGCAAGCCTGCTGACAAGCAATAGCTCCCTCAATCTGGGGTTAATGAGTACACTCTTGCCTTTTTCAGCTTGCTTTCCATTGGATCCTTCAATTTCTGACTCAAAACTAAAAGAAAAATGACGCACCCCTCCTGGCTTCCGTTTTGCCATTGCACAGGGGCAGAGTGGTCGGAGGGGATCGACACGCAGTACTTGCTCTGCATTCTCTGCTCTGTGGTTCTAAAGACTAAATCTCGTGCATCAGCAGGAAGAGTGGTCGCTACTCCAGGTCAACAGTGCCAGCCCGTTGGAAAAGCTGGGATTTGTTTCACTAGCTGTCCCTCTAAACCCAGCTCTTCGCCTGTCATTTACGGAGTAGAAGGTAGGGACCACCGACAAAGGGGTTTCATAGGATGGGAAAGAAAAGAAAAAGGATGTAGATAAGGGACTGTGCTTTTGCTTTATTTTTCTTGATGGTTTGCTTCTTTTTTTGTTTGTTTATATTCAGATGCACGTGACACTAACTTACTACCACTTTTGTTTGCATAGCACATTACCTTAATTTTCCAGCAGGCATTTTGTTGATTACTAGGATAATTTTTCCTTCATTTCAACACTCTCCTAAGAAGGTCTTTAAATTGCTTGGAATACAGGCTACTGTTCCAAAGGTTACAGTTAAGTGGGAAGTTCTGGATCTTGTTTGTTGTTGTTTTTGTTGTTCAAGTCCAGTTGTCTCCATTTTCCTGCCATCAGTTTCCTCCACCCCTCCCACCCTCACCTCCCACCCTCAATC
This sequence comes from Mormoops blainvillei, assembly GCA_004026545.1. Lineage (NCBI taxonomy): Eukaryota > Metazoa > Chordata > Mammalia > Chiroptera > Mormoopidae > Mormoops > Mormoops blainvillei. The sequence goes on from PVJD01004888.1 coordinate 82,080, forward strand.
CTACCCTCTTTGGCTTTGTCCATGGGTCCTTTATACATGTTCCTTGATGACCCTTCTCCTTCATTCCCCTGTCACCCCTTTCCTCCTCCCCTCTGTTTACTGTCAGTTTGTTCTTTGTTTCAATGTTGCTGGTTCTATTTTGCTTGCTTGTTTGTTTTGTTGATTAGGTTCCACTTATAGGTGAGATCATTTGGTATTTGTCTTTCACTGCCTGGCTTATTTCACTTAGCACAATGCTCTCCAGTTCCATCCACGCTGTCTTTCTTTTGAACAGTGAGGAAACTAAAACGTGTGAATAGGAAACCCATGAAGGGGGCTGAATGAGTCTCACATACGGGGTCACGAAAAGATGTACAATTACAGTTCTGCAGGAGAAGAGAGGGAATGCTTCCCTTGAGTGAAATCACAGGGCCTTAGAATAACAATAAAAAAGGGAAAAATAAAACTAAAAATATGAGTATATATCTAAAATATCCAGCAGTCGAAGCAAATTATAATGGAAATTTTAAAATATTTTGAACTAATGATAATAGAAATACGACCTATCATTAGTTGTAGGATGCAGTTAAAGGTCATGCTTGGAGATAAATATATGCAAATAAGTCTATAAGAAAAGAAGAAAATAAATAAATAGACGTCTCCCACGGACTGCCGCCCTAAGGCAAGCTAATAGCTGACTGGCGGCAGCATCCGGACGGACAGTCAGGTGACTCGATCTGTGCCCTGGCTGCCTTCCCCGCAGGCTAGCCATCCGGAGCCAGCCACCATGGCCCTTTTTCACGCTCCCACACTGACAGCCTGTACAGGTTAGGCATTGAAACCGCCCCCTTTAAGCTCGGGCCAGAATGGCAACGCCTTCACATCTCCCTGGGAAGCACCGTGGGACTGAATCAACAGCGGCCTAGAAAGCTAACTGCCTGAGATGTGGCCCGGGGCGTTGGGTCCTGTCTGTCCTCTTCCCTGAGGGGAAGAAACAGAATTAAGGGAGGGGACCTGCATTCCCCAGAGACCAAGGAGGAAGGGGTCAAGAAACAAGATCCATCCCCAAACACCAAGGAGCAGCTCTCTTGGGTAAAACAAATCCCTTCGGCAGAATATCTGTTCTAGAATTAGAGAACTCAAAGAAACTCCATGAAGTCATTCCATTTATTTCCTGCTTTCAGATAATGAACAAGCATTAATGGAATTACTTCCTGCGCCCACAGGCATTTCCTGGGAAGAAATTCATCCCAGAGCATTTTTCAGGACTTGAGTTATCTCAAAGTATCCTTTGGTAATCTTTTCCAATGTTTCACCAACATCAGCCACCAGTTAATACCTAACCTAAATCCTTCCTGCTACTTAGTAAGCCATTTCCTTCCTTCGATAAGTTAAGAAATACGGGAGAACAGCAGGTCTCCCTCCTGGAATCTTTCTTAATGTGTGAGCTTGCCTTTTGCTGTGATTCAGAGTGGATAGAACATGCAGGGGAGAATCTCAAACAACACAGACTATTTAATTCTCCAAATAATAAAAAGAATCAGGAGTAAAGCTGTATGTTTGACTTTTCTACATATTAGCTCTGTGATCTTGGGAAAGTGATATAATATCTCTAAGCTTTCATTTCTTTTTTTTTTTGTAATATAAATACAATACTTAAACAAAAGATAACTAAAAAGGTTAAAAGGGATAATTATGTTTAAAAACGTTAACTGTAAAGTGCAATACAGAGTAATATTTATCTGTCATGAAGATTGAGTCGAGGATAATGGTGAAATAACATGTATGGGGAGAATGTAGAGAAACTGGAGTCCTTTACGTTGCTGGTGGAACTGCGAAATGATGTAACACTGTAGAAAATAATGCAGTGGTTTCCCAAAAAAATTTAAACACAAAATTACCATACGATTCAACAATTCCACTACTGGTATCTAGCCAAAATAATTGAAACAAACAAACGCTTGAACACCAACATTCACAGCAGCATTATTCACAATGGCCGAAAGGGGGAAACAGCCGAAACGCCCACTGAAGGATGGATAGACAAGCAAAATGTACTATGTACATTCGATGATTCAATGAAATGTTACTCCACCTTCAAAAGGAATGAAATTCTGACACATGCTGCAAGACAGATGAAACTTGAAGACATGATGCTGAGTGACATAGGACAGTCACAAAAGGACAAATTTTATATGATTAATCCTACTTACATAAGACCATGAAACTCATAGAAACAGTAAGTAGAATGGTGATTGCCAGGTATAGGAGGGAGGGGAAAATGGGGGGTTACTATTTAATGGGTACAGGTTTTCAGTTTAGGATGACGAAAAACTTCTGGGGATGAATGGTGGTGATAGTCGCTCGATGATGTAAATGCACTTACTGCCACTGAACTGTATGTTTAAAAATGGTAACTTTGACGCTATGCATATTTTGTCACAATGAAAAAAAAAGATAATGGTCACTACATGGTCCCCAGTTGGCAGATATATGAGGTATGTGGATACAAAAAGAAAAGAAAAGATGTGTAAGTTACCGTTTTGTTGGAGAGGCTGGACAACACATAAAACAACTCAGACTAATAAGCAACTACCTTGGACTGGAAGCTATACCCCAAGAGGTGGGGGCAGGAGGCAGTGAGCACACTGGGCTGCAGCGACCACAGAAGGTTGCCCCGTGGACGCACAGACCTAAACTGGGCATAAGTCTTTGAATAGGCACAATCAAATCCTCAGTTATTTTCAGGCCTAGGAAGCACTTTTTCAGAAACTACCTGTCCTTTTCTCACCTTCGAAAGCAGCCATTTTCCTCCTGTTCCAACCTGAACTCCAAGAATCCTGTGTAATATTGATTTATTGGCCTTTTATATTGCGTAGCATCTTCACGCCAAAACACTTCCCAGAGATCTATAAACAGGCAACCCTAAATATCCATTTGAAACTGGGAACTGGGAGAAAACCAAAAGGCTGCATATTAATTTTCAAATTATCTGGGGTAAACTGAGATAAGCATCAGTGAATCACTAATGTCACAGATACCTACAATCTAATCCCAGTACAGGGATACTGTTGCTATTAGTATGATCTTTACAGTGTACCAAAACAAAGGATTAAGTTCTAGTTTGGTGCTGGCAGAAAAAGGGTATGGTGGTGAATTTTATAGAGAGGGGTGGCATCGGGCTGAGTGATATCATGGAAAGAGCATAGACTTTAGTAATACGAAGACAAGAATTCAAATCCCAATTCTGTCACTTCCTGCCTTGTGAATTTTAACAATTCTTTCACTTCTCTTAGTTTCTCATATGGAGAGTAATAATATCTACATCACTGTATTTTGTATAAAATTATAACAATTTATATAATATCTCTTACACATAAAGGGGACTCGAGAAGAAAATCAGTAAAAACAACAAAAAATTCAATTGAGGCAGCTGAGATTGCTCTAGAGTGTAATAAAAATAGCTGACTTACACAGCGCTAACATTGTTCCCAAGACTTTTCAAATAACTTTACATTTGAACAATAAAATGGCAATAAATACATATCCATCAACAATTGAATCTAAAAAATCAAAATAAATAAACAAGCAGAACAGAAACAGACTTATAGATACAGGCAACATTTTGATGGTTGCCAGAACAGAGGGAGTTTGGGGATTGGATTAAAAACGTGAAAGGATTAAGAATACAAATTGGTAGTTACAGAATAGCCATGGGGGTATAAAGTACAACATAGGGAATACAGTCAATAATATTCTAATAATTGTGTATGGCGTCAGATGGATACAAGATTTATCAGGGATGATCACTTAGTAAGTTATATAACATCTTATCACTGGAGTATATACCTAAAACTGATATAATATTGTATGTCAACTGTAATTGAAAAAAGGAAAGTTTTTTAAAATGATATACTGTGTTGAGGTATATTGATTACTTAACTGAACATAGCATATTAAAACTATAAAATGTTTCAATAGTTGAACCCAGGCATCTACATATTTTACATCACTTCTAAACAATTTATTGGTTAAAGAGAAAGTCCAGATAGAAGTTTCAAATTATTTAGAAATTAAAGAAAATGAAGACAATATCAGGACCTAGGCTTTGTTCACGGGGAGCCAGTCACGGCTCAGGTGCATCGTACGTCAGCCTAAGAGACGAGGAAATAAACAGCTTAAGCTTATCGAGTGCAGAAAGAAGAAATAAAAATAGCAGAAGCAGAAATGGATAAAATAGCAAAGAAACAACTTCATTTCCTCTGCCTTTTACCTCTTTTCTTCTCTTTCTTACAGCAGAACCCTGCAAAGCAATCATCTCTTCTCACCGTCTCCAGTTGCTCTCCATATTTCTTAAACCCTTCCACTCAGCCTTCCATCTTCAATACTCCATCAAAACTTATCTTCTTAAGGCCATCACTTGCACCTTTCAACTCCAATATTATTTGACCTGTCAGTGGGTTGGTCACATAATTTGTTTTACAATTTAGGACACTTCTGAGAGCAAAGAGGAGCGCTGTTACTTATTACATCTGAAAATAGGCATAAATCAGGTCATTTGATCGCCCTACCTATCAACAGCATTTAACCCTAGGTCACTGCACGACATTGAGTGCATAATAAATATTTATTTAATAGATCGCATTTATCAACCTCCCCAAACCTTCCCCCGCCTTTTCTGTTGTTGTTGTTGCTAACTGAATAAAATTAAAACTTTGGCGAGATTAATTTTAGAAGAGAAGCCACACAAACACGCACAAAAAACATTAATAATGAGCAAATGGTCAGTCATAGATACACATATGTGAAAGACAAAAGAAAATTATAAGAGATTATACAATTTTATGCTAACCCGCTTGAAAATCTAGATGAAATGGATACATTTCCTGTTACACCTATGACTAGTTTGACCTAGGAAGGAACAGAACATTTAAATAAATCAATCACTGCTTTAAAAAGAAAATAAGAGAAAGACAATAGTATTTCTCAGCTGTGCAGTGGGGAATTAAAAGAGTGACCCAGATACCTGCACAGACCAGTGTGGAAGGGTATGAGCAACCCCTGGGGGGACGTGTGCTGCAGGGGTGAGAGCCGGGGCTCTCCCGCTCTCGCTGTGCTCCCGCTGCCCCACCTGCGTGGGGATTTGCCAACCTGGTAGGATCTGGAGGTTATTTTTAAAATTTTATTTTTTGATTACAGTTTGCATTCAGTTCTGTTTTGTATTAGTTTCCGGTGTACAGCACAGCAGATGGACACTCGTATAGGTTACGGAGGGGATGGTGTTCCCTCTGGTAATTCACACACCCACCGGGCACCAGACACAGTCATCACAGTATCGTTGACTATTTCCCCCGTGCTGTACTTTCCATCCCCATGCCTATGTGGTAACTACCAATTAGTACTTCTTTATCCCATCACCTTATTTTGTGAAGATAGCTGATACATTTCATTGCAGATAGATTTCTTTTCACCATATTTCCGTCCCTACTCAAAAATGCTAAGTTCTCTCCAATTTTATGGGAAAGTTAGGTAAGATATTGAAAGGAGCTTATACTAGGAGTTAGGAGACAAATGTAGCCTTCCTTCAACCAGCCACTCATTTCAGCATCTGAGCAATCACTGAGCCTTTACAAAGCCTAAAGTTCTTCACCTATGAGATAGGAAGGACACTACTAACCTATTTATTTTGGAGGTTTGTTTTGGTTTGTCCTTGAGGTTTAAAGAGAATTAACATTTGGTAATGGATAAAGAAAGACATAGGGGGGAAATTTTAGCATTAGTTTGAAAGGTATGTGTTGAGCAAAAATGAAAAAATATGAAGACACATACAATGTACTTGCAACACCTTTTCGTCTCCAGGCCAGCAGGGCTCAGCTGCCCGTCGCCACCATTCCAATGCATCCTGCGCGTGTTTCCTTGTACCTGGGTCCCACACAGAGTCAGCAGAGTGGCAGTTCCAGCAATTTGTTCAATGTCTGCTCAATAAATGATTTTGAAAGACAGGGAATAAGCTTTCTTCACAAGGAAAATATTGAGTTATATTCATTATTCTCTGAGAAGGAAGTCCTCATGATAGATAGATTTCCTTTGAAATGACAAAGTGAATGAAAATGTTGATGTTAAAAAGAATAGCTGTATGGAAAGAAGCTACCTGGGGTGATGCCATCCAGAAGACTCCAGAACAATTTATAATTTATAACATATATATATATACATCTCTTATGGGGATTCAGGATCAGTCAGCCTGGGGAGATCCTTAAGGCCAGTTAGGAGTCTCCTGTGTTGGATATGAGGTAATAAAGGCCAAGACAAAAGCAATATCTAAGGAAATGGGAGGGAAAGGGACAGAAGTGGAAATACGGCTTGGAGTCTCTTGATTCACACTCTTGTAGCCTTACCTTTGCTACTGACAATGTGGCTTAACTTCCCTCAGGTTTCATCACCTGAAAAACGGAGTCAAATTAGATGATCTCTAACAGCTCTGTGGCTGAAAAGAGGAAAAAGCATCTGGAAGTACGTCAAGAATAGAGATATAGTGCATACCATTTCCCTTTTCATTTCAATAAACAGAGTTCAGCTGTGGATACCTGATCCACACTAACCCTATCTTATTCCCTCTCCTGAGAATCTGAGACACATAGAGATTGGAATTTTGCAGTTGAATTACACTGATGATAGAATGCTAAACAGAAAATCTGTGCCAATGAGACCCCAAAGTCTCTAAGGATTACTTGCTTAAATTTGCCCTGGAACCCATACAATCCCTATATTCTTCCATAAAGTCCTCCTTTTAAAGTTAAACTAGCCTAACTTACTGCCCGTGCTTTAAAACAAAAATATTTTGACTAAATAATGCTAGACTAGACAATACAAATTTTCCAGCTATCTTTGATGAATGTGTTCCACCAGCAAAGGGTTGCCCACTGCTTCACATACACACACACACACACACACACATACACCAGAAAGTCTGTTATTAGGTTACCAAACTTTTGACTCACTTTTCAACAAAGCACATTTATCCAAAATAGTGAAAATGTTAAGCAACTAAATATCTCCCTCTCTCGACATTCTATATTCTTGAGGAAATATTTTTGGAATTTTAGATTATGATTATTGTTATAATTATTATTACTCAAAAATTACTTTAGGGTCTAAAATTTTTCTATACTGAAGGATAAGAAGAAAAATGTCACTGTTGTTATTATTGAAGAATTCTCCTGAATGGAGAAAAATTACACAGTAGGAAGAACACAATTTTTGTAATCAGAGACCAGGTTCAACATCATTCTTCCTTATTTCAAACTATATTACAAAGCTATGGTAATCAAAAAATATGGCATAAAAATAGGCACATAGGTCAATGGAACGTAACGGAGAACCAAGAAAAAACCCTACATATATGGTCAATTAATAAACAACAAAAGAGCCAACAATATATAATAGGAAAAGAATGGCATCTTCAATAACTAGTGTTGGGAAAACTGGACAGCTACATACAAAAAAATAAATAAATAAAACAGTATCCTTATCTTATATCATACATAAAAAATTAACTCAAAATGGACTAAAGATTTAAATTAAGACCTGAAACAGTAAAAATCCTAGAAGAAAACATGGATGTATGCTCCTTTACATCAGTCTCAGCAATGATCTTCGGATTTGACACCAAAGCAAAGGAAAAAAAGTAAAAATAAACATATGAGACTATATAAAACTAAAAAGTTTCTGCAAAGCAAAGGAAATGATCAACAAAATCAAAAGGCCACCTATGGTGAGTGACGTCAAGATTTTACTTCAGGCAGTCTGATTCCAGAGCTGTGACTTTAGCACTCCATCTGCTACGGGGAAATTAAACACTTTAAAATTAGTATGTGAATAGAAAAGTAGATCAATGAAAGAGAATGAATAGTCTGGTAAGAGACCAATACATATGAGGATTTTGTATACAATAGCAGTAGCATTTCAAATCAATGGATTTTTCAATAAATGGTGTTAGCAAAAAATGTTAAAGGTGGACCTTTCCCTACTCGTTATGTCAAAATACATTACAGACAGATCCAAGAACTAAATGTTTTAAAAAATGAAATCATACAGGCAGTAGAAGGAAACATGGAAGAATTTGTTAGTAGGGAAGACAGAGACAAAATTTATATTACTTATAAACTATCAATACTTCTTCTGAGACTCTATCCTACCAATTGACTCATATCACATGAGTATACTGGCCATCTACTGCAGCATCATTGTTTTTGTTTTGTTTTGTGTTGTTTTAGTAGCACAGAATTTGATGCAACCTAAATGTGTTTTACGAGGACTGGTTCAATAAATATGGTATGTATAAGGGGTACATATATGCAACAGTACAAAGTGGAACCATTCAAAAAATAATGTAGATGTGAATGTGCTGATATGGAAACATCAAAACCAATATTTTGACCAGTTTCAGAAGCTGTCCCTGTTTTTAATGATCAGCTCCCAAAAGGAAGCAATGAGATAAACACCTTAGAATAAGACAGACCTATTGGGATTTCTAAAAGAGTTGGGGGTTACTTATCAAAGTTGGTAAGTGTATGGGGATTATTAATGAGAGAATATATTGGTGCAGCTTCCTTGGAGGGGACGGAAATTTGATAATATCTGCCGTCACTTACTAATGGTGTGATGCTGAGCCTTATTTCCTCCCTGGCAAAATGGAAAGACTAATAATGACCTCCTGGTTTTGTTTCAAAGATTAAATGTGACCCAATGCCCAGCACGTAGTTAGTACTTAATAGGTGTTACCTCCCATCTTAGTCAGCTCAGGCTGCTGTAACAAAATACCGCAGCGTGGATGGCTTAAACAGAAATTTATTTCTCACAGTTCCAGAGGCTGGGAAAACCAAGATCGAGATGCCAGCAAGGTGGTTTCATTTTAAGTCCTCTTGTCTTGGCAACATCTCATTGCATGATCACATACCTCTTCTTTACGTGCCCAGATTGAGAGTGCCAGCAAGTTCTCTGGAGTCTCTTCTTCTAAGGGCGCTAATCCCATCACGAGGCCCCTCCCTCATGACCACAACCAATCCTAGTTACCTTCAAAAGGCCCCACCTCCAAATACCATCACTTTGGTGGGTAGGGGTTTCAACCTACGAATCCGGACCAGGAGGCAAACATTCAGCCCACTGTTCAGCCACATGCGTTAAATACAGTTTTAAAGAAGGAAAAGGCATTTTCTCCGACCGGTTTCTACTGAAACAGATGTTAAGGAATCTATTCCAGGATTTCATGTCTTCGCTGGGATTTCATTTTTAAGTTCGAGAATATATTTCATGGTTTTCTTCTTAAGCCCTGAGGCAGGCATAGAGTCATCCTACCAAGCATATCGCAGGTTTACTCTCCCTCTCGGAGGTGTGGAAAGGAGTTGTTGTCCCACTGATCCATCTCAAAGGCAACGCAGAGTCCGGGAAGGTGTGGTGATGAGGCACAGAGACAAGTGGGCTTTAGCTCCTGTAACGCTTAGCTAAGACCTGTCTTTGGGTTTCTTGGCCAAGTATCCAGGAGGTAGAAACACACCAGGATTCTTTTACACATAGGCCTTCTTTCTGGTCTGCATTCAGTCACCTTAGTCATAATGAGAATTTTCTATTAGGATAATTTACTTTAATTCCAAAATTCTAACTTTAAACCTAAAAAGCAAAAGAAGCCAGGCACAAAAGAATACCTGCTGTATTTCCATTAATATAAAGTTCTAAAACAGATCTATAATGACAGGAGTCATTATATATATAATGACATATAATCTATAATGACAGGAGTTAGAGAAGTGGTTGTCCAAGGGTGGGTGGCATTGAGTGGGAAGGGTCACCAGGGAACTTTCTGAAATAATGGAAATATTCTATGGCTTGACAGGGGTGAGAGATTACACATTTGTCAGGTCTCTCCACGCTGTGCGTTTAAGATCCATTCATCTCACTTTAAATAACACTTCAGTTATAAAAAGAATATATGCATTCATACTAAATTAAACATGATTATGAAAAACGTGTGTTTTTCCTTCAAAAGATCTGTTAGAAATCTAGATTCATGTCTGTGTATAGCTTGCTGTGGCAAACAGAATCCTCCAGAACAAAGCCCTCCTCTCCAGGGGAAGGGTTTTACCAGCGCCTCATTCCTTGCCCTGCCTCCAGGCGCCTCTGCCTTTCAGGTCTTGCCTAAGGGGGAAGGGGTCTAAGAACCACTCGTGAAGGTCACATCCCCCCGACCCAGGCCCACTAAAACACACAGACTTAACCGTGAAGTTCCAGAACGCACCCCTCCCCAGAGCCCCGCAGCCACACCCACAGGGCTCCGCCGTGACAGTGGATCACAGCTGGACTACAGAACTGACTCCAAAGAGGAGCTCTTCAAAAATCCTGAAGACAACAGGGGAGACAAAAAGCAAAGACACTACAGAAGCCACAGCCCCTAGCAGCTACAGCTACAGCAAACATCACACCCAGCACAACTTCCGCAGACCTGCGTGGCTCCCTTTACTGTAGTCATTCATTAATTTACTAACTCTTTTACTGGACTTTTGGTTGGTTATATAGCAAAAGATGCCTAATCTCTCTAATACTTTCTGTATTATACAAAGGGCTATATTCTTGTATCATTTTATTTCTACCTCTCTTACTTGTTCCAACTGAAATCCTTTAAGGAGGAGGACTGTGTTTTAGTTTTCTGTACCTTCATAGGTAAGTCTAACTCAGTGTCGGGTGCATCAGTTTAGCAAATGAATATTTCTTTTCTTATATCCTGTGAATACCCAGGACTTGTGGAACGCCTGCTATGCTCAGGTACTGTCTGAAGTGCGTCACCTGTATTAACTCATTTATTCCTATGAGCTGAAACCATTTTATCCCCCTTTGACACACGAGGCATAGAAAGGTTACGTGACTTACGTAGCTGGTGGCAGAACCACCATCAGATCTATGCTCTTCGTTTGTTGTCTCTCCCACGCGCAAGGGTGGCACCAGCCTTCTGCCCTGCCCTTGGAACCACTGGCCTCTTCTGTCTCCAAATACTTCATCTGAAGGTTTAAACTCTTGTCTCAATAAAAAGTGATAATGCAGAAAGATGGTGTGAGAACACAATTCCCAGGAGAGCAAAGAGATTTCTGCTAATGGCTTCATCTGGACGAAGGGCCTTTGTTTCACTTGATGTTACAGGTCTTGGATTGGGAAACGAATCTGTGGAGAGACTTTTGACCTGACTTTTGGAGAGAATGCTGTTCTTTTCCCAAAAGCTTATCAAACATGAGATCGAAAGCTGAGTCCTGTCATTGCAACATCACCTGTGTCCCTCCTAGTGGTGGGGTTCTGTTTGATTTAACATCAGGGAAGGCTTTCTGTCTTAGTTCTTACACAGGAACTGGGTTTAGAAAGCCACAGCTTCCTCCCATTCCCTACCAAGGAACGTGCTGAGATGGGGAAACACATTTTAAAACTTGCTCCCGAGGAATTCATAAACAGGGAGCTTTCCACCATGTGAAGCATGTATTCCGAGTCCTACAGAGTATACATGGTAGCAGGTACGATACAGATAATTCTAGAACTAACAAAGACTGTGATCCACATTCAGGGTTGCTGCGCCTTCTTTCTGCCCTTCCAGCCACATGTTTCCCTGTTGTTCTTTTTTTTTTCCCCATTTTTACTTTCCCATTTCTCTCCTCAACTGTCCTTCCCTTTCCAAGTACACATGGGACAGTGTTATTGTCACCTTTCCCCTCATGACTCATCTAGGAAAAGAGCCTCATGCGAGCATATATAAAAATATGTATATATACAGAGTCCTGGCCAGGTAGCTCAGTTGGTTAGAGCGTCATTGCAACACGCCAAGGCTGCGGGCCGGCTTTCCAGCCAGGGCGCACGCAAGAATTAACCAATGAGTGCATCAGTAAGTGGGACACGAACTGATGCTTCTCTCTCTCTCTCTCTCTCTCTCTTTCTCTCTCTCTCTCTAAGATGAATAAAATAAAAATAAGTACAATTTTAAAAATACATATACATATGTACACAAAGTACATTATCTATGTTATATATTCATACTTTGATATTTTTCATCCATATAGTCGTTTGTTCACTCAACAGATTGTTCAGTGTCTGTTCAGTTTTAGTTAAGTCCTACCTCCCCGTTCCTACCTGTATGAACCTTTGGGCAGATGGATGTTTGTGTCTCCTCAAGGGCATTGGATTTAGCTCGGGAGGCTCAAGATAGCAGAGATTGGGACATATTCCTGACAGCTTACCATTGGTCACAGGTTCAGAGTCTGGAAAAATCAGGCCTAGAAATTACAGCCTTAGGAAAACCAGCTGTTTGGGGAAACAAGCGGAAACAAAAACTTTCCTGTCTGGTGGTGTTATTGACCATTCAGGAACTCTGTCTCTCTCTCTCTCTCTCTCTCTCTCTCTCTCTCCCCCCGCTCTAGGGAAAGCTAAAGCTTAGGTAGAAACCCGTGTCTCTCTCTCATTACCTCCTATCCATCCACTGAAGGAGCCCTACAGGCTTGGGAAACTTTTCCAGTGACAACTCATCAAATAATAATAGCTCACAGAGTATCACGTGAAGTATAATTATACCTTACAAAAGACATGATTACTAAGTATTACATAAGGTTTTGGCACAAAGATGTCCTAAAGCACAGTGTCAAAAGAAGGACATGGCTTTTGACCAAGATATTATACCATTCTGCTCTCAGATATTCATCGAGCTCCTCCCGGGCACCCAGCATGGTATTAGGCATCAGGCGCATTGCTGGTCCTTTCGGCACTTACGACCAAGCTGGGGAGGCTGGGCAGGACCCAATAAGATGACAGACACAGCATGATTAAGTGGAAAGAGCCCTCGATTTGGAATCTTAAGACTGGTCATAGCTCAAATGTCACCACTCGTCTGCTATGACACTTGGTTTGGAACAGTTGTAAGGATTTGTTTTAAATGTTATGCAAATTATATATGGGTAGAAAATATTTTTATGGTTTTTAGAGAAGAATTCAAAACAGGGTAGAATTCCTTGACAGATTTAATATAACAACCCAAAGAGAAAAGCCAGTGTTTTGCGAACAAATTGTCGCCCACTGGCAGCTCAAGAAATCAATTTAAGGCATGGTGGCCAAAATTTGTTCTGTAATGAAATGGAACAGAATGGGGTGCATCAGAGTATATCACTTGTAGGATGGGTATTTTTGTTTCAGGTAATTTTTCACTCTAATATAAATATATATATTATATATATGTTATACATATATACATATTTGTACATATATACATATTTGTATGTTATACATATATACATATATATTATACAAATATGTATATACATATACATATATATGTACATATATACATATAATATATATTTATGTGTACTATACTGTGATGGGAAAAAATTTCTTAATATAGATCATTTTCCAAAAGTTTGGACAGCCTGGATTTTCTCTCCCTTGGGTCATCCCTCCACCTTGACATCAGCCAGTTACTACACACAGTAACTAGAAGGCAGCAAAGGGCGAGAGATGGAGAGAAGACCAGGCTGAGACTTGCCACTTTCATGTTCTTAATGTACTGTGCCTGAAGTGAACCTCGGCCACCAAGACATTTTCACAGAAACTTGACCTCTGCACTCAAAAGCTATCAGTGACACATTCTGCCTGCATGACTCGGTGTGGCTCCGCTGTTATGGCAGTGTTAAGGCAAGGGGGCGGAGGGCTGTCCTCTGGGGCATGGCCGAAGGCTCTGAATCAGGGCTCCAATTGTGTCACAGGTCACAGGTACTTTAGGACATCTAGCCTTGAAATATCCCTCAATGCATGGATGGAGCCCCTAACTTTGGGACCGCCTTCTCTGTCCCTGCCTCCTATCTCACACACACATACACACACAGCAATAATCTCCCCACCCCGAGGAAGACCTGTTTCTAAAACTGGAGCAGGAACCTAATTTGAAGCCATGTCCTGTATCTTGTCCAGAGCCCAAATTTTCTCAAGACACTTGGTTCTGGACCTGTGACCCAGGGCGCTGGCTCTCTGGCTCACCCCAGAGATTTCTTGGTGGCACAGGGGCAGTTAACTGCGCCATTTAACAAAGGACAATGATGCTCTCATCATCTAATACCATGAACAAAAGACCCTAAAATGGAGCCTGCCTGACGGCAGGGGCCTCCTCGTGACTTGCCCAGCGTGGTCAAGTTGGGGTGGTCGTGGCCTGCCCTTGATTGCCACCCCACACGCAGCACTCCCCAGTGCCACCCTGCCTCGCCAACCTGACGGGATCCTTCTCTTCTGAATGTGTAGATGAGAGGCAGTGGGTGGCGGGTGGGCATCCGCTGGGGATGGCAGACCCAAGGGCGCTGGGTTTCCTACCGGTGCCCTAGAGCTCCCTGTGGATGAGGGTAGCAGCACCAACCCCTGGTAAATCATTCCCCAGGTCTCAACACTTCCTCCAGGCCAGTCACTGAGCTGGGAAAGTTCGAGACACAGGGATGAGTGAACCTGATTCTCTAGGTGTCGCAGTAAGCACCTGAACTAAGGAGTTGTTGGGGTCCATAGGTGGGCTTCGGAGGCTTCGCCTCTGGAAGTTCTGTGCAAAGTTTACTGGACATTTATAGATTTTCATAGTTGAGAATACTGGCTCTTACCAGATCAGTAAAGGGCAGGACTCTGTGGTCCCCAAATTTTAAAAATGATTAGTTTTCTCAACTGTAATTTTTATATATTCTCATATTAAGAAGAGTAGCCCTATAACCCTGGATTTTTAAAAAATGGGAGAAAGCCATTTAAGTAACCAAAGCTGGCCTTTAGCCGGTTTACTGCTCAGTACCTACTGACCAAGTGGTCAGTTAGCAGAATCTAGGGATCAGAGTATCACTGCCTCAGCGGGAGCGTGTGTCCCGAAAGGGAGCCGGTAGAAGTGCTTTAGCCAAATCTACGGGTTGACTCTCGTTTCCCGAAAACACAGTCACTACACTCTACAGTTGGTGCAAGTATCCGCGTTTCTACTCTACTGTAGTAGCATGGTCAAAAACAAGTAAACTGACAGTAGTCTACTTGTTGCGAAATGCAGCCAGTCCCACTGTTTCCGTCACCAGTGTGAAGGGTGTAGTTTGCCCCACGGTGGATTCTGTCACTGTGACAATTTAGCGAGAAAGGACTGGGTTGGCTATAATGTATCCAGCTGGGCCATGATGTTTCTTTTTGAGCTGGCTTAATGAAATTGAGAGTCCCATGGGGCTAACTGTTATTTGATTGCATTGTGTATATACATTCTGATTTTTAAAAATTGAATCTAAGCAAATCTAAAATGTATTCTTTGAAACTGGGTAATTTCTCTTCGCTTTTGTTGAGGGAGAGGCATTTTTTTTCTTTATTGCTGAGGTCTGGGCACAGGGTGAGGAGTTGACATGCACAAATTGTCCTCTAAATTGCTAAATAACTTTTACACAATTGTGTAATCTAAATCTAGGTGTTTTTATCAAAAGATTAACTATGACCTAATTCCACAGCTTGTAGCTTTCCTAACTTTGAAGAACTTTGATTCCCCATGCTTACACCTGAAACTAATACAAAATAATGTTTAATGCAAACCATAAATGAAAAAAAATTAAACCGCAGGGAGCTATCACCTCATAATCAAAAGGACAAGAGGTAAGTGCTGGTGAAGAGGTGGAAAAAGAGGACCCTTGTAGACTTTTGGTGGCAATGAAAATTGGTAGAGCCACTGTGGAAAATAGTGTGGAGGTTTTTTTTTTCCTCGAGAAGTTAAAAATAGAACTACCACATGATCCAGCAATCCCAATTCTGGGTATATATCCAAAGGAAATGAAATCAGTATCTCAAAGTGATGGTCATATATCCAATGGTCACTGCAGCATTATTCACAATAGCCAAGGTATGGAAACAACCTAAGTGTCCATCAACAGATAAATGAATAAAAATGTGAGATATATATACATATATATGTGTGTGTGCGTGTGTGTGCGCGTGCACGTGTATGTATACATACATGTACTTTTAAAAATAGAATATTATTCAGCCTTAAATGGAAAGAAAGTCTGTCCTTTGTGATAACATGGTCAAACCTGGAGGGCATGATATGCCAAGTGAAATAAGCCAGACAAATTCTTCATGTTATTATTTATATGTGAAATCTTTTTTAAAAATTGAACTCATAGAAACAGGGTAGAAAACTAATTTCCAGGGTATGGGAGGTGGGGGAAATTCAAGAAGTGGTTAGTAAAAGCATACAAAAGTTCAGTTTTAAGATGAATTATTTCTGAGGATCTAATGTATAATATCATAGCTATAGTTGATAACGCTATTATAATTTGCTAAGAAAAGAGAACGTAAATGTTCTGAAAAAGAATGCAGATAAACATGTGAGGTGATGGTATGTTAATTTGATGGGTGGGGTCCTTTTACAATGTAGCAGATTATCACATTGCACACTAGCAATGCCTTACTATTTCACTTGTCAATTATACCTCAATAAAACTGTGGGGAAAAGGTTTATTCTATAGCTAAATTGAGTTTGCTTCTTTCTCGTTGCATGAAACTACCTAATTATTTAGAGGAATAAGTTTCTTACAGATACTTAGTACCAGCAAAATTAATTCATTCACTTTTAAAAGCAGTGGTCTGACAAGTGAGAATTTTAGGATGCAGAAAGTGTAAGTTGTCCTCTATTCATTCTTTCCAATGTTCTAAATCAGTAACTACCTCTATCATAACTGGGTAATTATTTTGATGAAATACGAAAGGGTATGGAAAGTTCACAGTTAACTATGCCATGTGACTTTAGTTATGTAATGTTGATTTTCAAGAGTTGTATAAAAGTTGTATAAAATAAGCTCTGGTTGGCTGCTAAAATAATAGAAAATAATATCAAGCAGCTTTATGACCAGTAAAAATTTAACACGGCAATTTAAAAATATCCATTCAGTTTACAATGCTGCATTTCAAGTCTGTATTGAAATGATAATGGGAAAGATGATTAGAATTGGCCCAGTGACATTTTTCAGGTTGTTGAGGTATAAGAAATATATTCTTCCCTCCACAGCTTTATGTCTCATTGGTACGAACTGATATGTCTTTGCTAAGGAACTGAGCTGGTGGTCCATGTACCAGAACATTTATATTTGTAAGTCTAAGCTACTTCATTTTTCTAAATCCAAAAGAACTTTACTAGAGTGAAAATTATATCTCATTACTGAATCATAAAAAAGAATTAAAAAGTAGTGTGCCCGGAGCAGGACACTGTCTTATCAAGTGGAGAACCAGAAGGAATACCTTATGACGCCCTAGGAAGAGTGTTCTCCATGCTGCCTGGCCAGGCAGATCACAGAAATCGCTAAAAAACCATCTATGGCACCAAGATAATGGGATTTTTTTCCTCCTTTGTTTACTAAGCATTTGAGACTTTGAATGAACTGGGCATGTGTGTGCAAACAAAACTTTTAAAAAGTGAACTGCACAGAATCTGCAACAGAAGTTATCTCTGTTACTCTTTTAAAATTCATTCCAGATGAAAAGAAAACTACTCTCTTAAAATTCCAATGTCCCTTCAAATCCAACTGTGCATCCAGGAGGTCTTCCCGTTAACTCCGTGCTTTAATTCCAAAGATGATCTTTCCATGGAAGGGGAGAAACTACCTTGGAAGGAAAACAGCCTTGTTTGTCACATCTTCTAGGCAACAGAGATTTGGGCAGGGGCTTGGTGGTGAATGATAGTTGAGAACTAATAAGTTATGAATCTTCACCCATCAAGCCAAGCGATTAACTCTCTGTCACCAAAGGTAATGAAGACAGTTCCTTCCCACACTCAAGATACAGAAGATGGGAAAGATATGTTCGACAAATGTATTCATTCATTCATTCACTCATTCAATAAACATCACGTCTGAGATGTTTGTGGAATGTCAAAGTGGAAGTGCTTTGGTGTGCCTGGCATTAAGATGCCAAAAATGAAAAGGCATGTCTTCTGCCTGGAAAACACTCAGAGTAATGGAGAGACAGGTCACGCAATAGACAATCACAGGGAAAGATATCACAGTAATGGAAATATACGCAAAGTGTACACATAGCATTAGGAGCACTAATTAAATCTACTGGGCACATC
This sequence comes from Mormoops blainvillei, assembly GCA_004026545.1. Lineage (NCBI taxonomy): Eukaryota > Metazoa > Chordata > Mammalia > Chiroptera > Mormoopidae > Mormoops > Mormoops blainvillei. Next base: position 100,192 of record PVJD01004888.1, read on the forward strand.
AAGGAAGGCAACAAAGAGAATTCTAAGCTTGTCAAACTAACGAGAAGGGGGCATTCCAGGCAGAGAAAAAGTCACATTCCAGGACTCAGGGCCATGAGAAAGCTGAAAATATTCAGGGATGTCATGCAGCTGTAGCTAGGGTGCAAGGAGGCTGTTGTGAAAATACAGGGGAGACATGTCCAGATCAGTGACTGGAGAGAAAGATTACAAAAACAGGTGGAGATATTTAGAAAGCAGACTTGAGTAGGTTTTGTCATTGAAAGGGACCAGAAATAAAAGAGGGAACACTGGGAAAATATTTCCTCCAGCATCCTTCCCACAGAGAGGACAGGATTTGATGCAATGTTTATTCCTCTGTTTCTCCACCCAAAGCTTTCACAGTATCAAAGTATTAATCTACCCTTTCTGATATAGCCAACGTCACTGGCTGCCTTGTCTCTTAAGCTAAGGAGGTTGCTGGTCTGCAGGTACAAAGGCATCCATAGCTTCCTAGGATGAGTTTACTCTGCTAGGAGAAAAATAGCCCCGAAAGATCAAAAGTCAACAAGCTTTATCATTCTTTTTCCTGAGTTATTTTGTTTTTCTTGACAGGTTATCTTAATGTCCCAGGCCAGTCCAAGGCCCATGAATGAATCGATGGCTTTGTGGTCCCCCGTGTGCACCGGTGATGCCCAGCGGTATGCCCAGAGGCGTCCTCCAACAACGGCCTTCCCCTACAGCAGTCTCCACAACCAAAACCCATCTCGGGACGCACTGGGACACTGAGGACACCATACTAAATCAGGGAGGCAGCTCAAGGCCATTTGGACCATAGGCCATAGTCAAACAGTCAGTTAATAGAATCTTCTTGAAGCTTTTCAACGCCCTTCTCCAGAAACACAAGAAGTGTGGGTCTACAACTCTACCTACTGTAAGGAGACTCTATACTTCTTTTTGTAGTCCCCCTTCAGGACTTGTGGACTCTCCCCCAAATTTATGTGCTAGCCCTGCCCCCCAGTGTGATGGGGTTTAGAGATAGGACCTTTGGGGGGTAATTAGGTTTAGACAAGTTCATGACAGTAAGGCCCTCATAATCGCATTAGTGCTGCTACAAGAAGAGACACGAGAGAGTTCTCTCTCTCTCTCTTTCTCCTCCCCCCACCCCCTCTGTTTCTCTCTCCTGGCCCCACCCCCATACCATGTGGGAGCACGGGGAGAAGGCAGCCCGGCCAGCGGCAAGCCAGGAAGATGGGTCTCACCAGAGCACAACCATGCTGGCACCCTGGTCTCAGACCTGCGGATTCCCTAGTGTGAGAAGCGAATTTCTGTTGTTTAAGCACTCCGTCTGCATTATTTTATTATGTTCTCCTGAGCAGACTGAGAAGTCGGTTGAAGTCCTGAACTCTGCTACCTCAGACTGTGACTGTGCTGGACAGAGGGCCTTTACAGAGGTAATGAAGGTAAAATGAGGTCATCGGGGTGGGCTCCAATCCGATATAACTGTGTCCTTATAAGAAGAAGAAATTAGCACACACAGACATGGACAGAGGGAAGACCCTGTAAAGACACAGCTGAGAAGACAGCCTTCTACAGGCCAAGGAGATTGGCCTCAGAAGCAAGCAACACTTCCACCCTCTAGAGTTGTGAGAAAATAAACTTCTGTTGTTTAAGCCACACAGTCTGGGGGACTTTGTGTGACAGCCCGAGGACACTAACACACAGGCTACGTGGGGAGTCATTGTGGCATATTCCACCTGGGCCTGTAGCATAACTCAAAAAAATCAATTAGTTCAGGAATAATTTGCTACCAAAATGGTGGAGATGATAAAGAAAACGTAAAGGAAGAAGAAAAACAGGTATCAACCTTCTCTAGAAAGTGGAGATTAGGGCTGAGGTTTGGTGACAGGGGCAAGAGAGTGAGTGAACTGGGAGAGAATGAGAGCGAAACTGAGGGGGAGAGGAGTGACAGGGGAGGAGTGACGGGAGAGGCAAGGAGACAGAGGAAGTCACACACAAAATTCTCTCTCAATGGAAGAACTTTAGGGAGGGAAGACTTTTACGGACCGGGGAAAGAAGGGCAGCGGCTGACCTGCCTCAAAGATGGGGGTCTCGTCATTAGTGGGATGGGCGGAAGCTGCTTGAGTTATCTGAGCTGCCCACCTCTCTACCTCCCACCTCTCAGGAAGGGTCTAGCTTCTCTGAGCACTAAGGGAGAAAGAGTTCCCCTGCCCTCTAACGAAGGGACAGAGCTCTGTTATTAATGAAGTGAGAGTGAAGTAATTCTCTGGATAATTCAGGCATCCATCATCATTTTCGACTAAAATGATGGTAAAGAAAGGTCTATGAGTCCAGAGGAATAGATTGATTTGAATTAATTGCCTCAATTTACCATTTGATATTGGACTTGCCCAAATTAAGTTACATAAATGGCCTTTAGCTATGCTTATGGGTCAGCAGTGATAAAGATGGCTGCCAGCCAGTGTTCCCGCCAAGGAACCCCAGTCCTAAGACCTGATCTGGGACGGGAGGACATACATCATTGCACACTGACTCATTCCTGGAGATATTTTCTGGGTGTGATGCAGTGTGTCAATCCCGTAGGGTCAGCCATGCAAAGACCATTATGTGCAGGGTAGGTACAGAAAAACAGCTGCGGTGTCTGAGCCAGTTTCCTGTTTACCTCCTTGGGGAAAGAGCGTGCAGCCCTTCCAATGGGGGAAAATTACAATAACTAGCACACACATTAAGGGTCCATCCAAAGAGCAACAACCATGGGGGTCTCAGCACATCTATTCTTTTTCCCTAATGACATTTCATCAGAAACCTGGTTGTTATCAAAGGCATACCCTCGCAAATGCCACTCTGCCACCTATCTCCTTCTCAGGCTGTGGTATTTCTATGGCATCTTCATGTCGTCGCTCTGAGTGTCCTGCCCGGGAGCCAGCTGAGGCTCAGAACCCCCATGCCTTATTTCTCTAAAAACTGCCAAATGCAGAGGTGTGAATTTCCCAATGCTCTCATTGAGATTCAGGATGGTGGAGTATGAACTGTCTGGACTATGAAGTCAGAGCACCCGAGTTTGAGTTCTAGTTCAGTTAGTTATTATGCCAGGTGATCCTGAAAGTCATCTATCTCCAGAGAGCCTCGGGTGTCTCAACTGTGATATATAACATAAAACTGGCAGGGTTATTAGAAGGATTAAAAGAAATAATGAATACCAAAGCCCCAACAAACCTTAAAGCAATGTGCAATTGTAGGTCTCATTAATAAAACACTAACTTATTTCCCCAGATAGAGGGCAACTTGTGTGTGTCGGCCCCAGGTCACCGAAATGCAACCTGATAGTATTTATCTGATCCTCTTACACATCCATAATCATCCCTTCAGGGTACCTGTACGTGCATAATGAACACAGAATTAGGTGAGTTATGCACAGTTTAGCCCTGGCTTCCCTATTTGTAGGGACTGGGGTTCAGACATCTATTTTGTAGGTTTTGTCTTTAGAATATTAAGTGAGATAATTTATGAAAGTTAGCTATCACAATGATTGGTATATTTTTGGTGATTAATAAATAGCAGGTTTTTAATAAATATTTATAATGACATTGCCCCGGCTGGTGTAGCTCAGTGGATTGAGCGTCAGCCAGAGAACCAAAGGGTCACTGGTTCGATTCCCAGTCAGGGCACATGCCTGGGTTGCAGGCCAGGTCCACAGTGGGTGACACGTAAGAGGCAACCGCACACTGATGTTTCTCACCCTCTCTTTCTCCCATCCCCTCTGTCTAAAAATAAACAAAATTTTTTTTTAAATTTTAAAATATTTATAATGCTACGACTATTGTTCCGTGGCCATGCAGGAGCAGAGGGGTGACCATGTCCCTTCCTCAAGACCCAGCATGCTGTTACCATGTGAAGTGTAAAGGCCCCTGACTCATGTTTTTGGTTTAATTGTTCATTCCCTTCCTAACTCCACATCTCTACTCCCAACTCCTGTTCTTCACTTGACCCCAAAGCAACCATTCTAACATGTTTGATGTCATTTCATGTGCTTAATTTACTTAGAACTAGTTTTGTATGTTGTCTTATAAAATGTATGGAGCTGTTTCTAGTGCGGGGAAGCTTCATTTCTCTAACCACCGGATAGTTTCCAAAGGAAAAACAGAGGAAGAGGTATGAGAGGACAATGGACTCCCACAGCAGGTGGGAAATTCCAGCTTCAGAGACCAAGAATATTACTTTTTTTACCTTCTGGAAAGACCAGAGCTCATGGCCTGGCCCCTCAGTAGCTGTGGCTCTCAGCCTCACATGACTGGCCACTGGTTGGAAGGTGCAGCACGCTGATAAGGGACTGATCCTCCTCATTGAGCAAGAGGACTGATGTCACCCTCATGGGGGGAAGGTCACGCCCTATTAGCAAGGAGGAGGAAGAGGTTACTCGGGGCCATGTTCAGGCTCATGGAACCCAGAAAGGTCTAAAAGTAAGATTCAAAAGGAATCTTCCACACCCAAAAATTAATGCGGCACAGACACAAACATAAGGCCTAAAACTATAAATCTCTTGGGAGGAAATATAAGAATAAGTGTTCTTGACCTTGTTTGAGGCACGTTTCTAAGTTATGACACCAAACAAACAAGTAACAAGAGATAAAATAAAGGAGACTTCATCAGAATTAGAAACGTTTGTACTTCAAAGAAGACCATCAAGAAAGTGCAAAGACAGCACATAGAATGAGAGAAAATATTTGAAAAGTGTATATCTGATAAGAGGCATATCCAGAATATATAAAGAACTATTATAACTTAATAATAAAAAGTAAAAACAACTCAATTAAAAAGTTCAAAACTCAAAGGATTTAAATAGACATTTCTCCAAAGGATATATACGAACGTCTGCTGAGCACACAAAGAGATGCCCAACGCTATCAACCACCACAGAAATGCCAACCAAACCACAATAGATATACTTCACCTCTCGCTAGCATGGCTATAATGAAAAAGACAGATAATTACAAGTATTGACAAGGATGCGGAGAGATTGGAACCTTTATACACTGATGGTGAAAATATAAAATGGTGCAGCCACTCTAGAAAAGAGCCTGGTAGTTGCTCAAATAATTAAACATAGACTTGCCATATTACCCAGTGATTTCACCCTTAGGCAGATACCCAAGAGAAATAAAAACACATGTCCATGACAAAGCTTGTACACAAAAGCTCACAACAGCATTATTCAAATTAGCCACTAAATGGGAACAACACAAATACCTAGCATTTAGGAATAGATAAACTACGGTATATCTCTACGATGAAACATTGTTTGGCAATAAAAAGGAATGAAATGCTACAACGTGGATGGCCTGGGAAAACGTTAAGCTAAGTGGAAATAATGTTTATCACAAACACCACAGACTATATGATCCCATTTACATAAAAGGTCCCGAACAGGTAAATCCATAGAGGCAGAGTGCACATTCGTGGCTGTCCTGAGCTGGGAGAACAGGGAGTTTAGGAAGTGATGTCTAGCTGGTACAAGAATTCTTTCTGAGGTGATAAAAATGTGTCAAAATTAAGTGTGGTAACAGTTGTACAATTCTGTGACTACACTAAAAACCATTAAATTATACCCTTTAAGAGGGGTGTACTTTACAATATGAATTTTATCTCAATAAAACTATTTTAGAAAGAAGTCCCTATCCAGGGTGGACCATAGAAAAACTGAAGACTGTAGTGTAATTACTATTTAAAATGACTATATTAAATGCTAAATGCCACCATTAAAAAAAAAGAAAGAGAAGGAACTCCTGATACTAACTGGCACGTGTTCCTACGCCCTTTCTGCTTCGGAGGCCTAGTAACCAAAGCCGGTCGGGCTCTGGGGATGGCCTGACTCCGCCTCCCTAAGCTGACAGACAGGCAGCAATGCACCGATGAAAACAGCATTAGGTCATCTGGTAATTATTTGTATTTGACTTCAGGACAGAGGCGAAGACAGTGTCAGAGAAACTTGCATCCCAAAATTGGTACCGTTCCCAGCTCTCCCAATAAGGGATGGTCTGTGACCTGGATGGGGGACAGGAATAAAAGAAACCTGAGATAGGACCAAAAGTATTGCTCTCCATATGCAGGACCCGTCTGGTCACCTGTAGATTGACAGGCAAGAGAAGCTTCCCTCTTATGGACTCTTAATTGCTATGCTGACTAGAGCATTATCTAAATTCACAAAATTCTACCAGTTAGGCAACCTGCTAATGGGTAACCAGGTGCTCTCAGATCGATGTGATGCTCATATTGGAAGATGAATTGGATTCGATGACCTTAATGGCCCTTTGAGACTCTGAGTACCTGTGATTCTATATAATCAGTTCCATAGCAATATTCTGAATACAAACCCACAAAAAATCAATTCAGGTTTTCACTTTTAATGACTAGTAAATTACATGAAAATACACTATCAAAGATTCATCTTCAGAAAGCAATCTCCAAGCAATTTTATGTCATCAACATAGATTGAGTGCAATCATTGTAGAGTGAATATTCTAGATTAAACTAGGAGACCCAAGTTCTTGCCCTACTTCCTTTTATTTTCATGGGAAAGAAATCCACAGGCGTCAAGACCTCAGTTTCTCTATCTACACAAAAAACAATATCTAGAGTCAGTCTCTCAGATGCTCTCTGCCTGACACTCTGTTCCACCTCTGTTTCCCTTCACAGCTCTGGACAAAGAGAATTCAGCCCAACATACACGGCCTTCCATAGTGAAGTCAAAGACTGAGTTAGCCAGAAAGCTCAGTCCCAGCCCAGGCACAGCACAGTTGTGCCCCACCACCCCAGGCCTCTTGTCCCACTCCTGCTCACCCTCTCCCTGTCCACGGGCTCAGCTGGCTGGGTTACAGGCCATCAGACATGTCGCACGTAGCCTCAGCTTCCTGCCTTTGCTCTTCAGTGGTGCCACCCAGCCCAATTCCCCAAATCCTGCCCATTGACCAAGATCCTGCTCCCGTCTCTGCTCCTCCAGCACCCCTGAGACCACACTGGACCACTGCAGTCTAGTTGTGTAGACCCCACCGCGAGCACTTGGCACATGCTCATCACTAGCTGTGACGTGTATTCATGCCCTTCTCCTTATCGGTGAGCTCTCAGAGGACAGAGCTCGGGGGCTCCCCAAATCCTTAGAGAGAGTCAGCGGCCGGGGCATGGTGAGGCTCGTTTACTTAGCCAGCCCCTGTTCATCAGGGGCACTGCTCTCATTCTTATCAGGGCAGTGCTGTCTGGCGCTCAGTCCTGTGAGGACATACAGAAAACAACAACAATAACAAAAATGGATAAAAAGCAACTGACAAAAGTCAACAAGTAGAAAGGGCTTTCAAAGGAAAAGCTAAGGAAGGACCCATCTCAAATCAAGGCGAGGAGTAGGACTACAGCTAGACACGAGGAAGAACTTCCGGAGGGCTCCCAGCAGCCCCGGGATGGCATGCTGTCTTCTTATTTGGACACCTGTTTTAAGTAGGTGAAGTGCTCTATTTCTCGGGCAGTGTAAGTTTTCGTAAAGGGAGGTGACCTTCCAGAAAATCCATCCTGATGAATGATTCTGAATCCTCAGCCCCTAACTGCTGTGAGACTGAGCCCATATAACTTATGTACTTTTTTTTAAATTGCCAAGTCCCCATGGAATCAAAGTAGTCAGAGCTAGAATGGGTCTACAAGGTCACCTCATCCCGTCCCACTCATCACACAGACGAGGAACTTACACTCAAAGTCTGAAGAGACTGTCCCATGATCCTAACTTACAGAGCCTGCCTCTTCTCATACTGATTCAAATTCACCACACATCCGACGTTAAGCTTTAAACACATGTAGCGGCAACCAAAAGGAAAAACAAGGTGCAAAAAAAAAAAACAACAAAAAAAAACCTGTCTCACAAGAACCATCACACATTATAACCACAGTATTTACTCCTTAGCTACTATCTGCCTGGATGAGGTATTGGTGAGGAAGGGTGGGGAGGGATACAAAGGTGAAAACTGTGCACAGGTCTTGCCTTCCAAGCTTATCTCTCTGGCTGGCAAGGTAACATGTAAACAGGTGAAAAATGAAATCACATTATCAGAGAAAAATATAAGATCAGTGCAACAACAGACAGTTTGTATGAAGGCCCTTCGGGATCTGCTGCCCTGCGTAGAAACTGATAGGAGAGCAGGGTCAGAAGTCATGAGGTCTAACTGGCCTGGACCCAGGAAAAGGCTCCTCGCAGTAGGTGAGGCTAGAGCCAGCCGGCCCTAGAGGGCGGATGGGGGAGATCTGCGTCATCTAGGAAGTGAGACTTCACACCCGTAGAACGGCACTGCGCATTGGACAGTGCTGACTTGTGACTTCTTTCCCCCAGAAGGCACTGCTGCTCAACATTCCGGCCTTATCTCTTAGAGAACAGGATGGCAGGGTAGGACAGCTTCTTCGTGCCTCTTCGCAGGAAGGTCATCATGCATCGGTCATATCTCCACTTGGTTGACACTGGCCCATGCTATCATCTTTCACCTGTGCAATTCACCTAAATGCCCTATTTTTTTCCTTGACATTTCTCATGTGCGCGTGTGTGTGTGTGATTGGCATGTACAGGCCACACCGGATATAATTCCATCTACAATCCTTGAAGTTTATGAAATGTCCAGCTTCTGGGCATCATTTGCAATTATCATGCTATCATAGGCAGTGAAGAGATCAACGGATCGACCCCTGTCGATGCTAGTCCCTCTTTGCCAAATGAGGTTTTGAACAGCATAGCCGGAAGTAATTTGCATCAGGCTGTATATCCTTGTTGTGTGACCTAAAAGAGTTATTCAGCATCATGGTCACTGTACATAAATCTCCTGGAGCCACTCATTTGTATTCAGCAAATCACGTACCAAACACTAATTTCAGTATACGAACTACAGTGGGTTCAGAATACGGGGCTTCTCAGGGGTCGTTAACAGTGTCCGTAGTTCCCTGGACTTGGCCAGGACCCTTCCGGTCGCCTGCAGATAAACCGAATGCACAGTTTCTCTTTAGAAGCCATCGCCAGTACGTTCTGCATCATCTGGCTCCTTGAAATTCCCCCCGTCAGGCTGCTTTCGAATTGTTACCCACAGTGCTGTGATTACTCAGGCTGATGGCTCGCCCCATGGGACTTTGCGTTTATGAGCTGATAAGTCAGAGCCACTCACTGAGATGAATCTTCGTGACACCAGAATGTGTCTCTGCTAGAGTCACCAGTCTGCCTGCCGGAGGAAGGCCTCCTCTCCCGCAAGAGAAGAGTGATTTTGAATAGCCAGAAAGGTTAGGAAATCATCAGAGGCAAACGCATGCTCAGCCACCGCTATTCACAGCCCTCAGGAAGGCCCTGTTTTGCATCTGATCCCTTTCCTCAGCCCTGTCTTCCTCTTTTTGTTCTATTAACCTCTGTGTTCACATGCATTGTGGTTAGCTGGCTCAGATAGGTACCCTACAAATACACTTCTACTCTAACCCGCGCATAAGAAGTGATAACATTACCGTTTAAGAGGGATTTTTTTTTTTTTTTTTTTTTTGGCCAGGCATCATGCTGGCATTGTCAATGCAATTATTTACATGATTTTTTTTCATTTAATTCTCATGAAAATTCCTACGAGAAAGGTAGATATTTTTAATCCTGTTTTAGAGATAACGAGACAGAAGCCTGGGACGGTGAGGACGCTTGCCCAAGGTTTCGAACCTCACAAGAAACCCAGCTAAGACTCAATACCAGGTCTCCTTGAGTCTAATACTCACACTTGTTTCCTTTACATAAAGCTGACCTCTCTGGACTAGTGTTTTCTCTGTCCGATGAGTAATGTATCCTGGTAGATTTTCTGACTCTTCATTCTATTGGGTGTCTCTATGAAAACTGGTCAATATTTTTTTGAAACCTAAAACATTTTTTAGGAGAGGAAACTGAGAAATGTTCTACTTAAAGGGAAGGAATGAAGGGTGATACCTGAGATCACAAATAATGCTATATTTTCAAATAGCTTTTGAAAAAAAGATCTAAGTGGATTTTGTAATTTATGAAAAATCTATGCACTAACCCTCACGGTATTTCTGTGAGCCTCCTCAAGTCAACTCAACAGTTTAACATGTGCTCCGTGGTGCTTGTCCATACTTGACCCTGTCAGAGAAAGAGCTGGAAGCCCGGCACAGGGTGAGTTTCCAGAGGAAATCGGGGAAAGACAGAGAAGCTGACCCCAGTCTTAGGTTTTCTCAGGGACATTCAAAGATCCCACAAGTTTTCCCTGCATCCGAATTATCGGACTCATTTTTGACTCCCAAATGGTAAAAAATCATGTTCTCTATAACGACACTAACTATAGGACAGTGATGTGATCTGTCGCCCAACAGAGAAAGCCTGGACTTCTGTTGGTAAACTGAAGTTAGCCATCTCCGTGTGGTTTCTTTGTGGCTAAGCATCCTCACCCTCTCTCCTTGACGTGAATACGCAGAGGACGGGACCATTTCCTAAGATACAGCAGCTCCTTCTGTGATTAAGTCAACCCACATAAAGCCGTGCAAAGAAAACGCTCAGAGAGTGCACCTGGAACTAATACAGAACAATACTGAATGTAAACTGTGAGTGAATAATAAAATTAAGGGAAAAAATATTTAATGCTCAGAGAAATGGCATTTGGGGGCAATTAGTATTTCCAGAACCTTCACAAGTCCAGCAGTGTAGGTTTGAGCAGCCTTGGGCTGAGATCTTTGTCATAGTCCCCTTTTACGATATTAATATATCACAGATGCAAAGCAACCGACCACTGAAGGGAGTGCAGCTGCCCACAGGTGTTTTGTGTTAAAAACAACAATACTTACATGAATGAGGAGAAGTGTGGAGGCCCAATGACCAGGAACAATGCCCTACTACTATTTCAGAATATGACCCTTCTGGAACCATCAGTCTTGCCACCAGGGGATTTAAATGAGCCCACGGTTATTCGTTACCTCTGGATATGGCGCACAACAAATTGGAACAACAAATAGGGACTCTGCAACAGGTGCTTCAGGTGGTCATTGGTCCGCTGACCCTCTTCGTCGCTCCTGGGCCCCCTCCGCACCCACTCCTCGAGCAGGTGCCCCCCTCACAGCCCTGCGCTGCTCACGGCCTATCTCCACTGTTCCCGGGCAGTTTCCTGTCTACACATCTTGTCTCCTCAACCAGGCCGGAGGTGTCTTTGTGGACACGGCCAGTCTCAGACCACCCCATCCACCCCGCTTGATGGCTGCTTCAGGGTCAGTCAAACCAGCGGCTGGGCTATCTAGACTGGGCCTAATGTCCTACCGGTGGGCAGAGGAAGAGCGCCTTGGGGAACGTCTTCTGTGGGAACGGAAGGATTCAGGGAGAAGGTTCCAGGATGTTCAGGAGGGACATGGCAGGTCCAGTCCACTGCATTCCATCTCCTATCTGGCCTGCCCGTCTCCGGAGGGAGCCCAGGAGGTGGTTCACATGGGGGAAAGGCTCCTCCCATCAATTGCCCTGCAAGACCCTGCTCAAGAGGGTGGGCTCTGGAGAGGGGTGGTCTCCTCAGGGGCCCCACTTCACCGGGGGTTCTGGAAGATTTGAGCCCCTGGTTCCTACTGTGACTATGACTTTACTGTCGCTCAGGGTGGCTTTGGGTCAGTTACTCACCAGACCTCCCCCCTGGGACTGCATCCAGAGCAGGGACCGGTGCCGGTCAGGATTAGGGGCGGCCATGTAAACCCCGAATCCACCAAAATGGGAACGACCGGAGAAGAAAATGTCTCCACCAAGATGGCTGCGAAGGGCCGGCTCCCCACGTGGCTACCAAGTCTGAACAGGGAGCAGGGGCAAGGGTGAGTCCTGGCCCCCGTACCTGGTCATCTGAAAGCACTGCTGGGTCAGGGCGGGCTTCTCAGGGCTTCTCAGGTGCCAAGCCCACTGTCCCCACGGCCTCACCCTGTGAGACCCCTGGGAAAGGCCAGGCCAGACCAGCGGAAAGGGGGGCGGGGAGGGGCCAGGATGGGTCCCCGCTAAGCCCCTCGCTGCTGCTGGGCCCTGCCTCCGATTCAGACAAGAACCATGTCCGGGGAAAAGCAAACAGGCCGGGAAGCTGCCCTTTGGACCTTTTGCAACTTGCTGGGCGCTTTTTTAAGCCAGGCTGCGGTGGCTCTGGGCGGGCGGCCGGCCTCAAATAAATAGGGTGCGGACTCCGGACGTGCATTCTCACCTTGGTGCGGGGAGGCTGCCTGTGGGTGCCGGTCCGTGTGGAGGAGACAGCGAGCGAGCTGAGACCAAGACCAGCCAGCGAGGAGCGGGGAGGGAGCCGGCACAGCTCGGCCATGGGCCCGCCGAGGCCCGCGCTGCTTCTGCCAGTGGCACTGCTGCTGCTGGCCGCAGGCGTCAGGGCAGGTGAGTGAGGCAGCCACCCCGCCACCCCACCCACAAGCGCCGCTGGGATGCAGCGTGGGGGGTGTCCAAGAATCCAGCCGGAAGGCGTAAAACCAGGAGCAGGAGGAGCGGCTGGGGCAGCTTGGACCGGGGTTAGAAGGAGGGCAGTCACAGGACAGGGCCGGGTGGGTGGCTCCTCCAGGCTCGGGATGGGAGTAGGGGTGGGGGAGGGGCAGGAGGGGCTGGGAAGCGGGTTCTCCAGATCCTGCTTCCTCCTGAAAGAGAAAAGACCTGTGCAGGCAGGGGTCCTCGCTAGGACCCACACGGAGAACGGGAAAAACCCACGGGTGTCTTTCTCCATTTCTTACAGAAGATGAAGTGGTGGAAAACGTCAGCCCGAGCTGTCCAAGTAAGGCATTTCCCCACTGGGCAAGGCGGGGCACCCCCAAACCCCAAACCACCCATCAGCACCTCAGGATACTGTGATGCTGTGATTGGTGTGCACTGCACTGGGTTCCTAGAAGACTCTGCCCACCCCCAGGGGTCTGGACCCTCTTCTGCCTGACCTTCTGCTCTACGCATGGCGGGAAGTTGGGTGGGGAAAGGAATGTCAGTCACTCTGTTGGCCCCTGGAAACTTTGAGATATCACCATCCTGTTTATCAGTGGCTAATCATTGATTCAAAGCACATGAGGGTGAGGAAATGCTGACTTTAACCTTTGTGCATAAACCCAGACCCCCACCCCTTTGTATTTACCTGACCCCTATGGGTCAAGGGAGCTGGCCTTGCTGTGGTACCCTGAGTTCTCCTGAGAACGGAGGTTGGCCTGTGATGGGGAAGCACTGCCCTCTTCTGGGCCTTTGCTGTCACTGCACCTGGGCTCATACCTCAAATGTCCTTTTTTTTCAAATAGTTTGAAAAATTCCTGTGAAGCACAGTGGAAACATCAAGATATTCCTTCTTGGAGTTTCCTCAGTCAGCATCTACCCCAATACTTAATAAACTTTGCCTCATGTATTTAGTAGAACCAAAAAGGAGCCACAGAATTGTGCTACTTTCAAGATGAAAAAGCCCTCAACTCTTCATTGTTCAGTCTTCTCCTATAGACTTTCAGAGCTCTATCACTTGAAAATTGCCTCCTTGTATCTCAGATAATATATTCCTGGAATTCCAGTTAATTTGAACATTAACCTCAGCAAATCATTGTGGAGAAGTTAACTCTACAAAGAAAAATTAAGTACAATACAAAGTCAGTTCAAAGAATTTGAGTTTAATTACCTTTTTTTATCACCTACAACACTGTCCCTCTCTGCCCAGAACTGATCCCTAGGAGAATTATTTCTGCCATGTGGCTGACGTATTTTCCCTCATTTTAGAAGATGCAACTCGATTCAAGCACCTCAGGAAGTACGTGTACAACTATGAAGCTGAGAGTTCCAGTGGTGTCCCCGCGACAGCTGACTCTAGAAGTATCACCAAGATCAACTGCAAGGTATGAGGGCGCCACTGGAGGACCTGGAGCCCACCACTGAGCAAACCCAGCTCATGCCAGGACATGTGTAGACTCGAAATGCTGGGACCTGTCCCTCAGTTTGAAAGTCAGACACTTTGCCAAGAAGTTGTCTGCCACTAAAAATTTTGCCAGCCAGATTTCTTTTCCCATCAGCTTCCAAGATATAACTGTGGTTTGTGATCTGGAATATCAGCACTACAGGAGAGTAGACTTAACATAATGAGAGAAGTCCAAGGGGTGAGCAAAGGGAATGGGCATCTCAGGAAAGCATTCCGGAGCACGGTTTTTAAAATCTAAAATAGCATGTCTTAACTTAAAGCAAATGGGAAAAGGAAAAAATGTAAACATGCAGTTTGTTCTCAAACGAAACTTTGCTTACCGAGACTGGCTGTAGTCACGGTTGTGTTCACACAGAACAGATCCGAGGGCCACGACTGGGGCTTGTTTGGGGTAATCGGGCTGGGAAGCTGCCCTCTTCTTTCCAAGGCCCCGTTGTCTGTGTGGTCGTATAAGGTAGCCATTACCCACGTGTGACCATTTCAATTGAATAAAAGTAAAAATCCTGTTTCTTAGTCAAAATAGCCACATTTCAAGGGCCCAACAGCCACCTGGGGCTGGTCGCTCCCGTGCGAGATAGTACAAAGACAGAACCTTCCCTTTATTGCAGAGAGTTCTTTGAACAGTTCTGGATAACACCTAGGGATCTGTTTAAATGCCAGCTACAGGCGAAGATTTGAAGAGTCCCTGATAGATATAAACGGTTCAGTTTTTTTGGATTTGTGTGTGTGTGTGTGTGACTTGAAGGAAACTTTTGCTGTTAAAACCACTGAAAGCCCTCCACCTGCTTCTGGTGTCCTTCTCAGCTCTCATTCCTAGGCTCCATTTCTTCTAACCAATTGCGCCTCTTTATTAACTTAAGTGGGTACCTCTAGAACAGACAAAAAAGGCCCTCCTTTGCACGCATAAGGCCAGACTTAGGGACTCGGTACCCCAGAATGTGGGCAAGATCACAAACAGGGGTACGTCTAGCATGATCCATGGAGAACGCATGAGACTTGTTAAGGACACGTGTGGTGTTGGGGAGCAGAGGTCATGTTCCCTAACAGCATTGCCCTCGGTGTCCTGATTACGGAGCAATCCCTGGGCCTACAGGGTGGGCGTGGGGCTCTCACGGTCCTGATGGAGGGTCTTAATGGGCCGCAACCCTGTCTTCTAGGTGGAGCTGGAGGTCCCCCAACTCTGCAGCTTCATCCTGAAGACAAGCCAGTGCACCCTGAGAGAGGTGCAAGGCTTCAACCCCGAGGGCAAGACCCTGCTGAAGAAGGCCAGGAACTCCGAGGCGTTTTCTGAGGCCATGTCCAAGTAAGGCGTGGGCCTGCGCGTTTCCGTTTCTCAGCTGTGGGTGTTGCCGGATGTGCTGTGAGTTGGTGGGGGAGAGGGGTCCACTGACATACGAATGTGCGTGGTCATAGTAGGCACCCCTTGGAGCGTAAGAATGTGTAGTCTGTATTCACCATGGATCAGGGAATTGCTGTGTTTTCACAACCATCCAATAGACTTGCATTATTTACCATCCCCTAGTGAAGCTCCCCGAATTATCATTTAAATGTGTTTCTAAAAGATCTCACGCTTTAATTCCTTGAGATAGTAAAGCTGGGGTGGTTTGTTTAAACATGGGAAGTCTTATGGAAAGAATTAAGTGAGAATGGGCACGCGGTGGTCTCCACAGTGGGTCCCAGCAGGATGTGGTACTGTGACCTCCACGGGGCAGTGCAGGGTCTGGTCGGCGGGGCTCAAGGTCTAGCCTCAGGGATTCCAGGGAGAGCCCGGGCCTGAGCGTCTGCCCGTGCACACTGACCAGGCCAGTCCTGTGATTTACAGCTGCCATCTCTTCCGACTGATCAGCGGCCAAGCTGTACCAGTTGCTAAATATTTTGAACATCACCCCTGCCTCATCTTCAAATCACAGTTTGTAATGTCCTGCGAGTGTGTAAATAGAGGCAGTCCTAGACTCGTGGATGTGGTAGCACTGGAAACTCCCTGCCCATCTTTTAATCTGTTGACTGTTAGACCAGGGAGCCAGGCCTTTGTGGGCAGAGGAAGCCTGACACTGCCTCCCACCGATGCCTCTTATTTTATCTGAGACTTAGACGTGTATGAGGGAGCAGGCACAGTGACGGGAGGGAGTGAGCAGTAGTTACGTGTTGGTCCTTAGCCTCCTCCGGACAAAACGGACTGCCGCTCTTGACCACCAATTCTTAGTTCCAAGCCGGCATCGCAGTGTCTGGAACTTTCCGGGACAGTGTGAAGCTGCGGGAGACGTACCTGCTCTCCTTCTCCTCCTTCTGACTTAACTAGAGCAGATGCAGCCAGTGCTTCAAAAGCCCCAAGAGGAAGCTCCCGAAGGAAAACCCCTAAGATCCAAGTTGACCTGGGCCTCATACATGGCCCGAGACCCTACCAAAGAGTGAACACCCAACAAACGTATGAAAAGAAGCTCAGATGGACTGGCAGTCAGGAAATGTAATGGGTGTAGCAAGATATTTATCACCTTATATTCGTAAGACTACAAAAATTGAAAACAACTATGGCACCCGTGGCTGGCGGGGCTAAGAGGAAAAGTGTACTTTCATGTATCGCGAGTGGAAGGAGAGCCATTAGTTGATACCTATTATGATTACAAATACTATAGCCTTTGACATGGTAAATTCAAACTGTGGGACTCCAGCCCATGAAAAGAAAAGAAGTAATGTGTGAAGATACAGGTACAAGGATGTTTATTTCAGTGTTGTTCATGTAGCCAAAAAAAAAAAAATCCAGAAAGAGAGTGAATGCCACTAAATAGGGAAATGCCTGAATAAATTATATGTAAGCATAGAATACAATGTTTTGCAGTTCTTTAGAAAAGAATCTGCTAGAGATCTACCGAATGAAGGATTTTCGTGGCGTGTAATTGATAAAAGGGAGATAAAGAAAAGGGCACATAATGCGACGCATTTGTACAAAACAAGGAATGACAAAATCTTCATATGTAGATGTTTTGTATGCGCAGATGTGAGTGGAGCACACAGAGGAACAGGTGAGCCAGCAACAAAGGAAAAGAAATAAAAGAATGTCAAACACATATACATGCTTGTATACCTTTTAACGGCATAGAGAAATGTTTATAAAGAAAAGAGAAAAAAATAGGAAAAAGTGAAAAAGAAGCTGCCGAGCCACCCAGCTTCTGGGAACAGGCTCCCGGCAGACGAAGGACACTCTTGTGACCGCTCTCTCTCTCTGGGACAGGTACGAGCTCAGGCTGGCCATGCCCGAAGGGAAACGAGTTGTGCTCTACCCGGAGAAGGAGGAGCCTAAACACATCCTGAATGTCAAGAGAGGCATCATTTCTGCCCTCCTGGTTCCCCCAGAAACAGAAGAGGCCAAACAAGTGTTGTTTCTGGTGAGAATTTAGAAAGCTGATAAGAATGGCCCTTTGAACTCGTGGTCACACATTTGTGCTGGGTCACGCTCTCTACATAAAGTGGGTCATTGGCTTAGCTGTGTGGCTGGATACACGGAGGGTCCTACGTCGGTGTGAAACACCAGCGCCCAATGCCCCCCCGTCCTCTGGGCTCACTGTGAGATCATCCTGAGCAGATCTCACTTAAAAACAGTTTCTGGGGAGCCCTGACCACCCTACTACTTTGTTTGATTTTGTTCTATTCCGACAAGGTGTAACACGGTAGAGGCTACGTGTGCTGTAAACACGGAAAAGCAATCGAATCTATTGCTAGCCTCGCTAAAAAATTTCAGGTTTCGGCATGAGAGAGAATCCAATTTCCTTCGGTCCCACAGCCATTTTTGAGCCCTTGCTATGTTCTAAGTTCTAACTGCACTCCTGTTGGAGAATACAGACCCGCGTCTGGCAGAGGCCTCTCGGGACGCGTGGGGCGAGCCGAGGCGCACCCAGCACAAGGCAGATTGGAAATTATGCCGTACATTAGCAGCAGAGCCAATGCTGGGAGGGGACTGAGCATAAACGCAGAGTTGGCAGGCTCCTAAGAGGCCGGGCCACTGTGCCCTTATCAGAATCAAAAAAGCCTCGTCGCTGGTGTCCCCGCTGCACCTCTGGCTGGCCAGGCGGCTGCTGAGCCCACACTCTGCCTGGGAGGAAGAAACCCCTCAAAATCCACGCTGCTCCTGCCTTTTCATCCAAGCTCCTTTCCCAGCCCCACCCCGCAAAGTGCTTAAGGGTGTTTTCCCAGATTGAATGGACTTGTATCTTCTGCTCCCATAGGATACTGTGTATGGAAACTGTTCCAGTGACTTTACCGTAAAAACAAGGAAGGGAAACGTGGCAACAGAAATATCCGTCGAAAGAAACCTGGAGAAGTGTGATGGCTTCAAGCCCGTTAGCACAGGGGTGAGCCCGCTGGCTCTGATCAAAGGCTTGGTGAGTTTCACATCAGCATTGCCATTCACACTATCTTCTTCGATATTAAAATTCTGGAAGGTAGAGCTAGGAGGGATCTCAGAGAAGAACCCACCCAGCCTCTTCTTCACATAGGCTATAGTGGGAAACTGAGGACCAGACAAGGAAGGGACTGCCCAAGGCCACGTGGCCTGTTATTAATTGACTCAGGATCAGAATCCGGTTTCTGACTCCCAATCCGGAGCTCTGTCCTTTTTGCTGCCTTTCTGTCCGTGGCGACAAACCCTCTGTCATCACTTGAGAGTAATGACTATCCACCCCTGAGAAGGCTCCAAGACTCAGCGTAGCGGAGCAAGCCACCTGCTCTTCCTCTCTATGCCAGGGCTAGATGCCCCCAGCTCTAAGCCTCTAGCCCCCAAGGAAGCCCCAAGATCTGCGTTCTGCTCTCCTGTTTCTCACTTCCCTGAAGTGACATGACTGAGAGCGTTCCAGAGTCCTGTCTTTCCATCCCTTGTATGACCCTGATCAATCAGTGCCTGGCCCTCTGCCTCCTCCCTGGGCCACCCCCTCAGTACTAACCTTCTCTGGTCACAGAGGTCATGTAGCACCACAGTACCTGAGCTTGCCTAATGCCTTGTAATATCTTCTGGGACATGAATCACAGCTTATCTCAGCAAACACGAAGGACTTGAGCAATCATGACATGCCTGGCAATGTTTCTGGTCACTGTCCTTGGGCAGGAAAACAGGGAGTCTGCTGACCACAGAGCCACACCCAGGAGAGGCCAGTGCACTGGTGTCTGTGTTTCTTTCTGAGCAGCTTCTGTGTATTCAGCCCTGCTCAAGGCAGCATGGAGGGAGGGACTGTGGCAGATGAATGTAGACCTTCCCCTCGGGGTGTTTACAGTCTAATCGAGGAGCGCGGTTCAGACACATGCCGATGAAGGACAATATAAAGTGATAAACTGAGCAGGGCAGACGAGCAGTCCTAGGCCTGACCGTGAAGGAGAAAGCATTGTTCACAAAATGCGTTGAGCAAAGCAGCCAATAAATCCAGTGAGAAGAAATGTTCATCAGTGAGTTTAGCTTAAAGTTGCATGGAAGATGTGGAGCATGAGACTGAAAGATACAAAGGATGTATAAATGGAGGAGAGACATAAGGCTGGGCTTCTAAGCAAAGAAACCACACATTAATACGTCACATAGTACTATACAATACATAGTACACACACAATACTATGTGACGTATTAATGTGTGTTGGATCAGGCCTGTATGGGAGAACAGGCTAGATACCCTTTGCGCAGGATGAGATGTCCATTGGGGCAGAATAAGAAGTCCATGGCTTGACTCGGCTTTGGGTATGCCAAAGTGTTGCATCTCCTTATCTAAATGTCAAGGACCAAGTTCCCTTCTTTACCCGAGCTTGTCTAGTGGTTCAGAATTCCCACTCTCCCCCCACCCCACCCCTTCTTCCTTAAAGGTAAATACCTGTGGCAGAAGACTCAGATCCAAGGCCCAGGAACTGATCAAAATGCTTTTCCCCGTCTCTTCCACAGACCCACCACTTGTCAACGCAGATCAGCAGCAGCCAGTCCTGCCAGTATACCCTGGACCCCAAGAGGAAGCATGTGTCAGAAGTCATCTGCAAGGAAGAACACCTGTTCCTGCCTTTCTTTCACACGTAGGTCACCTGCTGCCCCTGGTTCATCATTGATGGGGTCTGTGTCAGCTGCATATTTCTCAGCTACCCTGTTCCAGGCTAGGCTGTGAAGGGGTACAGAGCAGAGCCCATCCCTGTGCCCCTTTTCAAGCCAACAGGTGATTTGTTAGGAAAATCTTAGACATGCAAAACAATTTGAGACCCAGAAAAGATATTTGAGACCCAGACTTTAAGGGTCATAGATCAGAAAAAGTCGGGATTATTGTAGGCTGCCCTGGCTAGAAAGGCTTTGTGGAGGATTTAGAATTTGGACTGGAGACCTATGTATCCAAATCCCTTTTGAAAATTGACCAGTCAACTAACGTTTATTGAATAACTGTTATTTTCTTGGCACTGTGTGGTGGGAGAGACAAAGGAATTTCAAGGCATAGAGTTGGCCCCTTACCCTCTAGACGCTGCAGGCTGGATGATGCTGTAAGGTGCATGTGTCCTTTCATGGGAGGATAGCGAGTGTGACCAGGAGGAGGGGGGTCCTGTTCATTAGGTGGGTTGGGACATCTGGATTTAACCATGGTCTGAAAGGTGGGCAGGACTTGGGCAGAAGTGGAGACAAGGGAAACATTCAACATGAAAAGTTGCTCTGGGGAGCTGGCCATCTTTTGTTACCTGATGTCCTTCCTTTATTTCCAGGAACAAGCATGGGATGATGGCACAGATTACACAGACTTTGAAACTTGAAGACACACCTAAGATCAACAGCCGCTTCTTTGACAAAGGTAAGAGACTTTTTACCCACGTGTTTGCCAGGGCTGAGGTCACTGCCCAAGGTGGTCCGTGCATCATCGCTTAGCTCCTTGCTGGGCCCCAAGGAACCTCAGCTGACTAGCTCAGTGGGCTCCGGTGTTCTGGCTGCGGGGCCCCTCTGGAGAGAAAGCACGTTCCCATCAGAATGTCAGTGACAGTGGCATCAGGAGGGGAAGGAGCTTCCCAAAGCTTCCTAGCTTTTTGGAAGTAGGGAACTGACCTCCTAAGTCTATCTTTTGTAGATCTGACAACCTTGTACACCCTCGGGCAAGTGGCAGAGGGCCTTTGGGGACAGAAATCAGCCTTTAGAGCTGGAAGGGACTTTAGAGATCCCAAGCCCAACTCTAGCCCTGCATTTGCCTTGTATTTAAATCTGTCTCAGGCATCACCTCATTGTTCTCAGCAACACGTGAGGTCAGGTGGTAGCAATGTGTGCTTTTATACTCATTCCAGGAAGGGAAAATGGCACACAGAGAGGCTTAGTGATGTGTCCAAGGTCACAGAACATTAGAGGTGGTACAAAATGAGCCCCCAGGTCTCATATGGGCCAGTACTCTTTCCAGTACACCACACTTCCATGGCGAATTAAACCCCTTCCCTGGCAGGTCAGAGCAGGGCAACGGAAGGGGCACAGGAGGCCCTCCCCTCCCCCACACACTGCTGTCAGATCCAACTGGAAGAGACCATGGGCGAGCCTCGGCTCTAGCCCTCTCTGAGCAGCACCTTCTCACAGGTTCCTTTGGGTGAAAAGGTAATCTGATAACCAGATTCAGACAAGCCCGGATTCAATTTCAGCTCTGCCTCCTTTACCCAGAGAGGTCTTGGACCTGACAAGTTGCTCAAATCTGTGTCTTAGCTCCCTTATCTTTAAATTGAGGGATAACACTCACCCACAGCGGTAGTAGAATGAGTCAGTGAAAACCCTGGAGTCCTGTATCGAGCACGAGCCAGATACATGGAGTACGGGAGAGGTTTCTTTTCTTTTCCCCTTTGCCAATTCCCCGTGGATTTCCAGCTTCCAGGAGACCAAGGTAGAGTTGAGAGGTAGAGGTCAGCAAGGATTCCTCTGGCATGTTCCTCCTTCCAGGGTCTGAGGAGGCGGGTCTCGCCTTTGAGAGCACCAAATCCACGGCACCACCCCAGCAGGCCGAGGCCATGCTGAAGACCCTCCAGGAGCTACAAAGGCTGCACGTGTCCGAGCAGAACGCCCAGAGAGCTAGCCTCTTCCAGAAACTGGTGACCGAGCTGCGAGGCCTCAACAGTGAGACAGTCGCGCCCCTCTTGCCCAAGCTGATCGAGGTGTCCAGGTATCTCTCTAATGGCTTCGGCTCCGTCTTTCAGAGGTTACAAACCTATGGTTCCTGCTGAACCTTGGCCAAAGAAAGAATCTCAAGGACCATTGAAACAGAGACCCAGGGAATCAATTAGTCAAGCAGTCCACGTTTGCTGGACAGAGGAATATCAGCCGAGGTGCCTAGAATTCCAGGGGAAACACACATACACGCGTGGCCTCCACGGCAGATGTGTATTTATGTGACAAAATAAGAGGGAACTATTTGCCACATTTTGATGAGTATCTTCTCATTCCTCATTTGGTTACCCTGGAAGGTTTGGGAAACAAATCTGGGCCTTTCAGGAGCCTCTAAGCTAATGGACAGGGAACTCAGGCAAAAAAATAATATGGGGTTTCCGTATACTTCAAGGCCATGGCTCTCAGTGCTGTGAAGGGCAGAGGAGAAAGTGAGGACTGAAACGAGACCATGCCGATGTTTGCCCGGCGTGGGCAAAACAGTGCTCTATTTGGTGATAAGACCGAGGGTCCTTCTTCAGACTCGTCTCCATGAAGCCTCATCTGTGGAGAATCCTCAGAGGGCAGACTTTCTGGTTCTTGGGATCTAAGCTGGATTTTGAAATATGGCTGGGTTTGGGCAGTGAATAAGGGCAATACGAGCAGAGGGAACACCGCAGGCCAAGGAGACTGCAGCTGCCTTGAAGGCAACCTGCGTAACTCTCTCCGTCCTTTCCTTCTCAGCCCCATCACTCTACAAGCCTTGATGCAGTGCGGACAGCCCCAGTGTTACACTTACATCCTCCAGTGGCTGAAAAGCGAGAAAGCTAACCCACTCCTGATAGATATTGTGACCTACATGTTGGCCCTGACCCCAGAGCCCTCTGCCGAGCGGCTGCAGGAGATCTTTAACACAGCGAAGGAGCAGCAGAGCCGGGCTACTTTCTATGCTCTAAGTCACGTGATCAACAAGTGAGTTTTACCCTGGTTCTCCTGGAAGGAGTTAAGAAAGACCCCACGCCTCTGTGTTAAGATTGTACGCCTTCCTCTACTTTCAGTCCCTGATGTTTACTCTTCTGTTTCTCTCCTGGTCTTTTTAAGAGTAATGATCTGAAATAAGAAATCAGCAAACACAAGTTCCGATTTTCAGATAAACCTAGCCATGTTTACCGAGTCCTAACTCTTATTCTATAGCTATCACGTGACACACCCCACGGCAACTCAAGACCTGCTGGACATCGTTGATTACCTGTTGGAACAGATTGGTGCTGACTGCACTGGCAATGAAGATCACACCTACTTGATCCTGAGGGTACTTTTATCTTTTGTATAATATGCACCATTTCAGAAGCACTCTTCCCGGACACCCCTTCCTTCTCCTTCTGCATCTTGATCCCCTCTCATTGCTTTTCAATGCAGGTCATTGGAAATATTGGCGGAACTGTGGAGCAGCTAACCCCAAGACTCACCTCTGCCCTTCTGAAATGTATCCGAAGTACAGAGCCATCACTGCTGGTTCAGAAGGCAGCCATCCAAGCCCTGCGGAAAATGCAAAATAAAGATGAGGTAAAGTCTACAGAGGAGGGCTGCAAGGGAAAATTATTCAGATTGACGAAGATTTGGAATGGGGTTCTAAATCTCGTCATTCTACTGACTTTGTTCGACTGCTTGCTGATGGCAAATTTTCTGCGAGCCTATTGCCTTGACCACCTAGCAGTGTGTGAACGTGAGAGGAATATTTGGCCTCGCTGCCGCTCCAGAATGCAGAATTTGAGATTTTCACCGCAAGCTATCCTCCTACCAGCTCGACCGCCATTCCCACTCTCATCTTAGGAAAACAGGCCTGATTTTCCCCAATCTCCCCAATCTAGGATGGTCCGCCTGCCCCCGCCTCAGGCGGCGATGGCTCCGTATCTTTGGACACTGCTTTATTCATTAGCCCCAACTCTTGCTTTCCCTTTCCACCTTTACCCTCACATTGAAATAATTTTTGTGAAAGCAACTTCATTTTCGGTTAGTGGCAGGGCTCCTCCAACGAGTCATAACTTGGCCATACCTTGCATATTGTAATGAAATTGAACTTGACATGCATTTGATAGGAGTCTTCCGAGAACCATTCCTCCAGCTCATTGCTCTGGGGAACACTAGCAAGAAGACTCAGCACCAGTATTTGAAGAGCTCTTAAGAGAGAAATTCGGCTTGCACATAATAAATTACTTGCGACCATGCCGATTGTTTGCAAGGCTTGTGTTCTGTTGGACCCATGGGCAGCGATAACAGTCTCCTCTTTTGGCTGCAGGTCCGGGAAGTCCTTCTTCAGACTTTCCTGGAGGCCACTGCTCCAGGGGATAAGCGACTGGCGGCCTATCTCATGCTGATGAGGGACCCCTCTCAGTCAGATATTAGCCAGATCACCCAGCTTCTCCCAAGGGAACAGAACCAGCAAGTGAAGAACTTTGTGGCTTCCCACATCGCCAACATCTTAAACTCAGAGGAACTGTATGTCCAGGAGTAAGTAAGAATAATTTCCCCCCACCTGTTACAAAGGGCTGAAGTTCTAATCTCGATTTGGCTGTGGCCCCTGCCTACCCTTTATAGAGCATTCTTTCTCCGGAACAGACTCTGGTACTAAAGGACAGCAGACCAGAGCCAAACTCTTGGGGCAAGTTCAATGAATTTGGTAATGCCTAGAAATCCAACTTTCCTTGGAGAGAGAGGGGCAATGCGTAAGTTATGTGATGAGTCGGCTCAAAATATCCTCCTTCTTTTCATCTAGTTTGAAAGAGTTAGTGCGAGGAGCTCTGGAAAACTCTCAGCTTCCAACTCTCATGGACTTCAAAACATTTTCCCGGAACTACCAGTTTTCCAAATCTGTTTCCCTCCGATCACATGACCCAATCTCAGCCAAAATCGAAGGCAATCTTATATTCGATCCAAATAATTACCTGCCTAAAGAAAGCATGCTGAAAACTACTCTTACTGTCTTCGGCTTTGCTTCAGCTGACCTCTTTGAGGTAAGTGTGAGACCAAAGAAGAGTCTTATCTTTTCTAGTCCATTCTGTTCTACACCATAAAAAGTCAAGAGACTTTTTATGAGCCGGGTGGAGAAAGAACAAGAATCATCAGGTGGTGGTTCTGTACCATCCCTTCAAGGGCTTTTTCTTCCCACCTCCCTTCCTCCCTGCTAGGGGATCACCTGAAGCATGACTTCTCACTACAAATGGAAATGCAGATGTCTCCAAAAAGCCCTTAGACCCAAAATATAAGGAAGTGCATGGGGCATCCACTCAGACAGACCTAGTTCAAACCCCAAATCCACTCCCAACTCTGAATCTTTGTTTTAATTATTTGTCCTCTCTAAACCTTAGCTGCCTTTCTAGAAAAAATAATAAGTTCTGCCTTTCAAGATTCTACTAAGATTTAAATAATACAACTCCTGTGGAGTGCTAAGCTCCATTCCTGTCTTATAGTATTCGTCAAATACTTGTTTAACTAAATGGACACAAAGAGGGGAATAGGAGGTTGATGTACCACAAAGAAACCTGATAGCATGTCTTGCCTGATTTCCTTTCTCAGCTTGGTTTAGAAGGAAAAGGGTTTGAGCCAACATTGGAAGCTTTCTTTGGGAAGCAAGGATTTTTCCCAGACAGTGTCAACAAGGCTTTGTACTGGGTTGATGGTCAAGTTCCTGATCATGTCTCCAAGGTCTTGGTGGACCACTTCGGCTACAGCAAAGATGATAAACATGAGCAGGTATGTTTTTGTTAAGTATCCTCTCAAGGAAAGCTTTGGGTCTCTGTGCAAAAACATTCTTATCTAAGCCTGGAAGTGTTCAAGAAACTATTTAACTATGGCTTTTATTAATAGGTCCTATGAAAGTTAAAGCCAGTATCCTCTGCAGTTATGGGCGCCCTGGAGACGCAATGTGCCCAGGAACCATCTCTAGCATAATGACTAAGTGTGAACTCTGGGGCATGGATCTGAACTCTAACCTCACTGTCCCCAAGCTATGCAACCCTGGATGTGTTGCTTGATATCATATCTATCTGTTTATGCATCCCCAGAGTGCCAATAATAACCCATACCTCATGCAGTTCTTTAAAGTCCAAATGAAATAAAGTAGGTAAAACTTTAAGCAGGGTGCCTGACTCTGGTGCCGATTGTTCAATAAGCAGATACTACTATAATTTTTAAATTCATATTGTCATTATTATTAACTTC